>JAQFYQ010001279.1:0-13679 GCA_034694885.1 Buchholzia appendiculata | reverse complement strand
CAAATTTGAGAGCTTTGGTGAAGTAAATAGCTACAATACAGCATTGCAAACATGCCAAAAATCACTTCGCGAACGACGGGCGACTGAAAATGCTCCGACCCCATGGTCACTCTAATGGCCGTATCTCAGCAACCAATAATGTTGGGCATTTAAAATTTTGGGGTTTTGCCCACCTCATTTCAGTCTACAACTGTGCCAAAAATCAAGAAAATCCAAGATGGTCACCTGTGAACTTGTCAGAAAATTTGTTGATTTGACACGGAATGACCCTATAGGTTGTTTTGCATTTTGTGCAAGAAGATAGTTACGTAGATAAATAATTAACTTCATAGTAATTTATGAAGTAAAAAGTAGTGATATATTTTACTAAGTGTAAATTTGTAGTCTCGCGACAGCAAAATCTATGGCCCATAAAGCCTGGGTGGGGAGAGGCAACATGACATACTTCCACCTTCATAGAAATAGATTTATGTTCGTGGCAAATGTGTTTTTAATATTGATATATGATGAATGATGAAGTGTTATTTTATAAAATTAACTTATTAAACATTAACTTTTTATACTTTATAAGCTGACAATTATTTATTAAAGAATTCAAGTAACACTAGCAGATAAGTTTTGCAATTTAGGGCCATTCACTGTAAATCTGTCAATGTTCCGTCTATCAGATTGTCATGAATGATTAAAGCACAAGTTTGCTTCAGCATTTGAATAAGAATGAGGCTAATATGATTCAATAGTGTTGGATATGAAAGAACTTGTGGCTAGCTCTCCTAAGTGGTCAAGTCAAGGTAAAACAATCATGGCTTACCTATCCTTAGGTCAAAGTCTTGTACTATCGTTGGATCAGAGCCATACGGATTAAGGCTGTTAAATCCAGTCTTGTCCTCGGAATGTCCTTGACCTTGAGAACAGGATTTGATGTCCTTGCCCTTGGACTACAAGTCCTGGACCTTGGACTAGAAGTCATTGGACTTGGACCCCGCCAAGGACTTGGACCCACTTATTTATAGACAGGATAAAAATGTGGAGATCTATGTAAGCATTTAGATCTAACATTAATTTTTTTTAATGAATTTCTGAACATAAATTGAAAAGTAATGATTTTAGCCTAAATGTAATGAAACTACTATTACCACACCTAATGTTTTAGATTAAAACAACATAGCTATATTTTAAATATTCAGAAATCTTTGTTCAAAATAACGTTTAGCCCAGGTTGATTCATAATGCACTGGTATTTCTAAGCTACAGAACCATTTGCATTGACTTAGTTGCATCAAATAATGATGTTATTGAAACTGATAATTTTTGTATTTTGATGTAGGCATAAAGCTAATATTCTCTAAGCTATTTTACTACTGAGCTGTTCTTAGTGTTACATGAATTATCCTGTTCTTGATCACTATTTTTATCTTCCAGTTGGTTTATTGTCAAAGAAAATTTCAGGGGTGGTACACAATACACATGGATCATGTTAAGTAAATGGTAGGCCTAAATGCGTTGCCACATTATATGCATACATATTTATATTGTCCTCAGATAAATATTGCTGTCCTCGGCTAGCAGCTGTCCTTGGCCTTAGGTCTTGATCTTGGACAAATTTTGAAGTCCTTGGTCTTGGCCTCGGATATCATGTCCTTGATAACATCGCTGAAATTTAGAACTATACGACAGGATTGAGTATAAACTGTCCGATCTTTATGATTTCACTATACGAGTAAGAAACAAACTATTTTAAACACCTCTTTATTACTAAGCCTTACAGCCTACAGGTTAACCTGATGTACAAGAAATGCAATGATGTGCACAGTTGGAGAAACAAATTACAAGAAATCGATATAATATCAAACGTAACAACATAGAACGATTAAACACACTACAATACCTGTGCCAAACGATAATAAATTTCGCCCAAAATAACCAGCATGCAAAATATTAAATATAAACCATATTTAATGTACACATTCAGAGCAAAATCATATCACCATACCAAACCAGATTTAAAGTTTAAAATGAATTTAATTAAATTTCTATAAAATAAAGGAGGATTTTACATATCACTCTCAATTATAGCCTAGTTTATAATTTAGGAACATCCTTCAAATGACAATTAAGGTAACTAGTAGAAATAAATAGTATTAAACTCGGTAACAAAATGTCAACAATTTTCAAGGAGCTGGTAACTGTTATAAAATCTGTAATTGTAACTGACTGATTTCTATCATTTAAATCTTTTTATTAATTATGAATGCAGGTCAATTGTTGACGATACAAACTAAAAGATCCTTATGTTTGTCCTTAAATCTGTATTACAAAAATTCCTTATTGGCTGAAATAAAAGTGTATTAAAAGCAAAATGGTTCATTTCGAAATGAGAGTCTTGATCGAAACAGTCCATGAGCGAAATGTCAAGAACCCAACATGGACATTGATTCTCAAGAAGTGTCATAAACAACAGCTTTATGTTTATAACAGTATCTACTGATATTGCTAATACAATATACATGTAGATCACCATTAGTATCAGATTAAAGCAGGAACTACGTAAGGTATAACACCGAGCCTAGCAGGCATGAATAGGCTTCCTGTTGATCACACGGCCCTCTCACTTCTGCACGAAACACAAGAATTTTGTTGAGAAGAGACAATATTAGTGTATCCACCAATACATGCATATAAACACACTGGTCATCAGGTTTATTTTTGAGGAGAAAATATATTACTTCAGATTTGTTCTTTATATGACTGAACCACAAAGGAAACTACTTCTTTTCCATGTGGAAAGTAGACTTTACACCGAATACACCAAGCAGTTCCGCATTACAAGTACACAGTAACAATCCTATACCTTAGTATGTTTATCATCATCATCATTTTATATAAAAGCCCAAATATTATACACCCCACATTTTAGCTTGCAAAAGTTTTGTGAAATCTTATCTATACTAACACAAAAAAATATATTGAACTGCTGATAATAAAAACAGATCAATTCATTCTGGCTCAGTCAACGGAACAGAAATTTACAATGCATTCATTACAAAGTCTACAGGTCTTATTTTAACCATTCCACCTTTCAAGTTCATTTGGCCAACTGCTAACAACCTTCTTCCTTAATCCTATTATGTTTAATTTTTTTGCTTTTTACATAACAGTGTAGAATCAGGATTCGCACTGTGAATGATACAGAACTTTCAGGTATAAAGTTGTTTGTAATTGAATTGCATGGTAAAATGTACCTATTAATAATCTTCTCAGCAATATTATATATGATTGTATTATGAAAGATTTTACTGTGACAATATACTCCAAGTTTACTTATAGCTAGTGCAGTCATCGAACTAAGTAACCTCTACATTGTACGTACAGTGATTACATTTGAATCAAAAACATAATAACTAGAAATTTTCTAACTAAAAGATCATTGCTCTTTTCGTCTATTAACACACATAAACCGTCTTAATAAAAACAGAAAATAATCAAGAAATTCTACAGTGTACATTACAAATTAAACCATTTACGACACCTATACCAGTATATTTAATTTACTATTTACATGTTGCTTGGCAACCACTACTATTCTACAGAGGTCACAGAACAATACACAGAAACTGATCTTGAGGTAGACAAATAAACAAACACACACACAATATTACGGAAATATTTTAATAATGTTACAGAGCTCTTGCACAGCCATCATCAATTTTTACTGGTACTGGTACCTTGCTATTAGCAAGGTCATTATTAACACAAAAGCCAGCAATTGCGTAATATTACTCTGCATAATGTTCAATTACCATTAATTTGTAAATACAGAGCTTCGCTATAGGCTACTGAAGCTATGATGCAACCAGTGTAGAATTTGTCCAAAATAGGTGGGGGGTCGGACGAGCTGACGAGGTGGGGTGAGGCGACGGTCTGAAAATTTTCCGACGAGTGGGAGAGGTAGGGGCGGTCCAAAATGGGACCGACCTCCTAGGTTCTGTGTAAAACTGACCCCTGGATTTTTCCCATGCGAGGTGGGGGTCAGGACACCCGCCAGAGGGGTGAACCCCCCCAACCTCCCGACAAATCCCACCCTGGATGCAACTATGAACAATTTATGGTGTCTTTCTGCACAGCTGTAGAGAACCAGCAGTTCTGATAAATAAATTTGAACAGTTACCTAGCTCTAGACTTGTTTCTTTAGAAACTATTTTAGCACAGACAGGCATTTTATTAAAACTTCATCTGAAAAATATTATTTAAATGATGATCAGTCATCACTAAAAGCTGTAACAACAATGTACAAATTTAACTCCGAAATTGCATCCATATATTTACAAATATGTTGGGACGTCAACACATGCACCATTTCTGTGGTGTACAGTATTAAACTGCACCTGTAGGTTCATAATTTCCTTCTTCAGAGTAACAGCAACAGACTGCTGTATTTATTTACCACGCAATAATTCACCAGCTTGAAACTACTATACATCTCAGCACCTTGAACCTTTTACCTTTTCCACAACGAAGAGGCATTTCCAATAGCGACATCAAATTGGGACAAGCACTTTTCCATATCATCACTTTATTGGTTCCACCGGCGACGATAGGTCGGATTGAAGAGAATTTATTTCTAAAAGTCGTCACTTCAAAGCTTCCTCAAGTTGAAAAGTGAATATTACAAAAACTGTTCCTAATAAAGTTTTACGTTAACAGTAATAAAAATAATTGAATTCTATTAAACGTAAATATTCAAAACATTAATGGTGTCTAATAAACTAACTGTAAATCATAAAATCTGATTTAAGAGAATCTATGAAACAATTCAACACTTAGCACAATGCCCAGTGAGCACAAACATAGATGTAACTAATTAACTTTGCACTTACAGCTCACAATAGATCTGAAATGCAATTAGAAAGTTGCTAACAAATGGTGCAGCAGTTACAACTATAAACACTAATCAATGCCACAATGTAGCACAGAACGCCGCAACGCCACACAGAATAACCCTGTCTCCAAGTATGTACTGATCTTGTACTAAAGCACAATGCCTCCCAAAAGCTGATATGATCTTCAATGATAGCAGATTTTCAACAAAAGTTATCTACTGTTTAGAAATATTAAACCTCTGTATAAAGAGTTTAATCAGCATTCGGTACATTTGCAATAGTTCACGACAGCTTGTTCTCACCACCGATATAAACGTCTTATTGCATAACATGACATTGGGAAAATGGAGCTTCACAAACATACAACAGAATATCAAAGTTCTAAGTACAAAGCAAGGCCTAGACTACAACCTCACTATGACCATTAATATTGTAACACACAACATGCAATATAATATACGGTATAATTTTGTACACATGCAGATATGTTGCTACTTGAATAACATTTGTTAACACAGTATACCGTCTATCAACAGCACATTTATAATAGTCCATAATTATAGAACTCCCAATAGCTAAAAGTAACTTCTCCAAAATGGTACTAGCAAGACTTGTAGAGTAATAATTCATCATTGCAAATCTATATCAATTCGACCATCGCATGTGACTTTTTGAATTGATATATATAAATTCAACCCTGTCTATCAATTATCACCCTCATGAGATTGGACAATGCATTCTCAAACTGCTTAACAAAATCAGAGCATTCATGACATTATAAGTTTGAATAGTAAGAAAGAGTTATCTTGGGTAAGGTAGTCAAGTCACACTACTTCTAACACTCAACAGTGGAAATGTGGAGTGAATTAGCATGATATCTCACAAAAAATAACAAACGACATCCCTTATACAAGGGTGTGACATAGATCATTTACACCATTTACTATTATTATTATTATTATCATTAATCATTATTAGCAACAGTCCCCAGGGAGTGTTACCCCAAATGCAGACAAGGGAGTTCAAAAGTTGTCATTTTTTTTGGGCATGTCCCTTCTTGACACTAACACTAACAGACTTATTGTCCGTCGTGAAGAGCATGGGAAGAAACAGAGTGCGAGTTTGTCGTAAAGCCAAGCAGCATCCAGTTAGTGATATCATTCAGAGCTATATTAACAAATGGACCAAGACGTGGACTGGCCATTATTTCACATCCATTTACACAAACCACCGCAAGTTATCAAAATATATCACATCTAAAGTGTTAGTCATTCCAGCTACAAGCAGATTTGCTGTCAATTACAGCAGCAGATGAACACAATCGCTGAAACCGAACTGCAGGAAATATGAATGCAATAATAAGCCAAGCAGATCAATATTAATCAGCTCAATGTATAGCTAGCAATTTTCTACATTCACATCTGAAAACCAAATCCACATGTTAGAGTTAATAAAACCGCGACATAGTTAAACATCGTTTTCAATTTGTACACGGCTGGAATTGTTTTACCATCAGCTTTATACTATGATGCAGACGTCATAATACTGAGAAAAATATCAATTCCATCGCATATTAAATGCCAATTATTATTCCATGTTTGTTAGAACTTTGTGAATAAAAAATTTCATGTGACAAAGCAAAGTCCCACTATCAGTGACAATATGCAAGCACGACTGTTGCGAAAAACGTCCTAGTGAGTGCTGCGTCTACTTCTCGTACAATCAGCCGGGAGAAAATAAATAAATACTAACATGGATCGTGCGCCTGAAGTACACGAAGAGTAGAACTATCAGATTTAGGATGTGTGCAATCAAGAAAACAAAGAACATGAGTACAATTGTGTATACAAACACTGTGTACTACACCCGTGTACAAGCGCAAGTGCAGTCGTCAGCACAAATATTAGGTGTACAATCAAATAAATAAACATTATGTGTGCACATTCATGCTGCCTACTCGTTCCGGATAACGAGTAGGCAAGTGCAGAATCAAGAGAACAGAGAATATGTGTATAACAAATGTACAACATGGTAAACAGTTAAGTCTACATATAACTGTACAGTCAAGAGTGTACAATTTGTATCAAGCATTAAGTGAACACTTGATGCACTATCACAAAGACCACAAGTCTATACTAGCGATATATGACTGACAGAGTACTGCATGCACTACATATGCCACACCACAACAGTAGGGCCTATGCACTACACATGCCACACACCACAACAGTAGGGCCTATGCACTACACATGCCACACATCACAACAGTAGGGCCTATGCACTACACATGCCACACAGCACAACAACATAAAATCTGCTTTGTCTATCAGACAATTCTAAAGGTTATTGAAGTAGATTGATACGCAGCTGTACAATTTAACAGAACATAGCAAAACTGCCTTCTCTAGAATTAGTACTAGCCAGATTAACCTTACAACTTATTCACTAATGAAAAAACACATGTCAGACACATCTTCCACATACCGTATCATTTTTGAACAGCAACGCTTATGCTTATTCCTAGTCAAATGCATACACAGTAGCGTAATTCACAGTCACATGCATACACAGTAGTTTTAATCATAGCCATACGCATACACAGTAGTGTTAATCATATTCACACGCATACACGGTACTGTTATTCATATTCCACGCATACACAGTAGCGTTATCCATATTCACACGCATACACACTAGCGTTCTTCATAATCACACGCATACACAGCACACAATTCTTGGGATGAATGTCAACCATTCTCGCACCTCAGAACGTCATCACGCAGCATCAGTTCTGTTTAGTAAATACAAGTTGTTCAGAGAGCACCAGGACAAACCAGAAACAAATCATCTTACAGTCAATTACTCAGTGACATGGTGACAATGATGATACCATGGTGATGACAATAAGTTGTAAACCATATATGAATTTGTAACAGGTTGACCAGAAGAAGGTAAAGACGGTGATTTGATACCAATACCAGGGATTACTTATAGGCTACTGCAGTGCTATCATTTAAAAATGGAAATAATAATTTGTGAGTGATATTAAAAACCACAAATCAGGTTAATTTTAAAGATCCTTACTTCATGGACAATGAAAAGTGGTTATAATTTTAAGTTCGAAATAAACAAATCTCCAGTTTTGTATTGCAAATTCACTATTTTTCATTTCAAACGGGAGTCATTTCATTCGTATCTTGATGCTAGACTCAAAGTTCAGTTTTAATAGCAATGTTTATGTGGTGAACACCTAACCACAGCTTGCTGCCATTATATCGAGACAGACACTTTATTACGCTGTAATGATTCAACTGAAGTCATTCCGAGGCACCAATTACAGACAGGTTGCAGACAAAATACATGAAAAAGAAGTTCAGTTACCCTAATTTTATCTGTATAATAAAAAAATCTAAGAGAAGAATTCACAAAGCTCAACTGCACACTTTCAAACTGGACAATTAATCGGTAGGGACAAAACATCGATGTAAAAATATAATTTACGGCAGATCCATGCGGCTCTTTTGGGCCCATAGGTTTATTTTAATATAATAATACTTTCAATCGCTCAGAGACCAATGATAAACAGGGCTGGAATCAATTGATAAATTCATATGCTGCCATATATGTGAAACGATAGAGTAACAATTCATAAGACACATATATTTACATAACAAAGGCGAACTCCCAGCTCTTGGTTATTCGCCTAACTCGTCATAAACGCATTACTATTAATTACCTCATATATATATACTTATTTTCTACACACACAACGGATTACAATAATCACAAAACAAACACGTTGTGAGTAACAAATGAACATTAAGAACGACAACAAAAGAAACGAAAAATATGAGAATGAGAACTTTACAAATTCGTCTCCATCATTCAGCCGCGCTTCCGACAGAAACACCATTCCATTGGTCCGTATCATAAATACTATACACACAATACAAGCAACCGGTAATAAATGTAGATCAGAAAGTGCTAAAGAAGTGCTGACAGTAAAACTAACAAAGTGCTAAATGCTAACAACTTGCCGCACATTCGCCCTACATTCGTGTTACGTTCGCCCGACGTTCACATGTAGCGAAACTTTTTCACGCAGTCATTGCCCAGATCGATGACGTACACGTAACCGGCTTCGTCGGTGATCAACCCGCTTGGTCTCTTCAGCTTGTCGTCAGAGCTGTCGATACTGAAGAGCAGGCGTCTGTCGGGAGTAAACACATGTATGACACTGCGGCCCTTCTCCACGCGCGTTGCAAGGTAGTTACCGTACCTGTCCGTACACACGCCTCCGTACGTGCCTGGACACGCCTGTCCCACTGAGATCTCGTACAGGTACTGGCCGCCTCGTGAGAACACCTGCAGACGCGTGTCACACACGATGATCTCGTCGTTAACGCTGCAGCAAGCATAGACAGCATTTATGAGCTTGAACTGTCCTGCCTTGTCACCTTTCCGCCCCACCGTGCTCTTCAACGAACCGTCCACGTCGAACAGGAGCAGCTTCCCGAGTCCGTTGTCAGCGACAATCACCTCGCCGTGGCGATTCACTGTGAGAGCGATCGGTTCAACGAATTCCGCGCATGTGAACTGACGCACAACTCCTCCATCCTGTGTCAGCTCGGTCACCTGCTTCATGCGCCAGTTGATAAGAAGTAGGTTCCCGCTGCCTGTCAGCGCTAAACCAGTCGCGCTGTGTTGTTCGAGGCCGACGCCCGTGACGTGGCCGACGAATCTAAGATCTGCGTCGAGGATTTTCACGCGACTGTTACCAGTGTCTAGCACACACAGATGGCCGTCACGTCGTGCCACGATATTGATCGGCTGCTTGAAGTTTGCCTGCCCCGTTCCAGACGATCCGATCTTTGCGATGGGATTGATATGGTCATCGACGTCAATGACAAATGGGCTATCCTTGATTGGTCGGTCAAATATATAGACCGACAGACGATGCTGTCCTGTCGACGTCGGAGTGAAGCTCAATACGTACGTGCCGTTATTACCATCGGACAGGTCAGTCGGCAGACTCTCGCCTTTGTCATTCCGTAGGTTGGCCACCACCGGATCCCCACCTGTCGTTCTTGCGTTGCCGTGGTAATCCACAGTCGTCACGGTGACGGTCGTGCGTAGGTGCATGGTTGCGCGAGGTATCAGAGACACGGTGCAGAGCGCGGGGAAAGTCTTGCTGATCGTAACTTTACCAAAGCGCGACAACACGTTGCCGATGTCGCCCATCGCTCCGTTGTGTCGGAACTCAAACTGCATGAACGCGTTCTCTCTCGGTTCTATCAGCGTCGCGGAGACGTCGAGCTTCTCGTTCAGGTCGCCGATCTTAGCCGTGATGTTCCTCACCTCGACCTGCTGCTGCAATCCTCGGCAGTCAGCCTGCACCTTGCGTTTCTCCGACTCTATGATGTCCAGCTGCTCTTTGAGAATACGCTTCTTCTCGTCCCGAACCCTCCGAACCATATGCATCACCTCCGTCTTGCGCTGCTCGACTATCGCAACTACGTCCCTGAACGCGTTGATAGCTGCGTCGACGCATCTCTCTGCGCTCTCGTCCAGCTTGTTCATCTCCTCGGTGACGACCTCTCCGGCTCCGTCCAGATTCTTCATGCACAGACTCGCCTTGTACAGCAGGATCTCAGACATGCGCTTTATCGCTATCGAGAACGGTATGATGGTGTGCGCGCTCGCACCTCCCCGGTTGTGTGACTCTCCCGTGCAGTCGACGCAGAACACGACGTCGCACGACTCGCAGAACATGAGCTCCGTCTGCGAGTGCTGCGTGCATTTCGGTATGACGTCGCGACGCTGACGGCCCATCAGGTCGAGCAGCTGATTGACGATGAAGCTTGGAGGAAAGGAAGCAACGCCTCCCCGAGGCACCGCGATGGTCTCACGACAGATCGGACAGCGGAACGTCGCGGTCGAGCGACCTTGCGCTTCGATGATGTGCTCGAGACAGCTCTGGCAGACGGTGTGCGAGCAGCCAAGAAGCTTCGGCGTTCGCTCGACATTGTCGTACGTGCACAGACAGGTGCCGCACGTCAGGAAGCTGTCGCTGAAATCCTCGTAGTTGATGGACACAGTCTCGACAAGCGTTGAAGACATCATCTACAAACATCAGATGGATTATTGATTATATCATGGTATGAACGTCATAATATCAGATCACTAAATTGATAACTAACAAATTATACGTGAACTTTACTTACTAACTTTTATTCTACACATGTTTATTTTGAGAAGCAATGTTTTAATAATGACAAGATTAATCAAAAAAAAATTTAGTGCTTCAGTTGAAACAGAATAAAATGTAAACATGAGATCAAATGATTCTAGGACTTCTCCAGTATCTTTCAGGATCAACAAATTAAGCACCAGGTGCCTCTTGTGACACCTTACACATGGTTGAAATGCCCGCTATTCCACCCCAGTACAGTCTATGGCAAACTATTTGGATCCACACTTCACTCTATAGTAATCAGGATATGAAATTCTGCTGGCCAATATTTAATACATCATTATCATCATTTATTGTTCAGCATGACATAGTCCATAATTTTATCGATAGACATAATTATGTTGTGTTGTACGTCGCCACAATATTTCCTCAAGTAGGAGAGCATTGTTTAAAAGTATGTTCAATATGACCAAACTCTGCAGAACATATGCATTTTGATATTTTGAATTTTGATCGAAGAAAAGTTTTACAGCTTTCTGCTTTCCCTGACTTCAACCTTCGCCGCTCGCCTTGTTCAGTACATGGGGAAACAAGGTGGGCTTACTGTGAGCCGGATACCACTGGACTAGCTAGACGCTAGCTAGGCTTACTGCAAGCCGGACACCACTGGACTAGCTAGACGCTAGCTAGGCTTACTGCAAGCCGGACACCACTGGACTAGCTAGATACCACAGGACTATTCATTGTAAAGATTGACCACACATAAGTGGATTGACTTTAACTAACATTAAACCCAATCTCTAGAATGATATCCTTCAGATCTCTCTTTTCTGGGCAGCAAATTTCTAGCTTCATAAAATTAATGTCATCACACTATCATATATTAATTAATTATTTTTTCCACAAATTAATCCTTAAAATTTCTACTTATGATAATGCTCTTTAATTTAACATCTAGCAGAGGAAGTCTACGAGCCACAGACTCACATTATTCAAGCCTGGTGGCACAAAATGTGGGATATGGGCATCCTTCACCACACTGCAAATGTTTAATTAGCTACTATGAATAGTTCCAGAATCCCAAGTTTTATACTAGGTCTAATTTGGTACCAGAAGTCGTGGACTTTTTAAATTTTAACCTTCATCGGAAAGCAATTTTTGACAATGATTTTACTGCAATTGATAATACTTGGTAATACAGTGCAGAACTTTGAACTACACAAAATTAACAAGTACACTAATTCTGGCTGAAAATACATGTAGAATATACAACAGGTTAACTTTACACACACAAATTATAACAAAACAAAACATGTGTCTTCTGGTTAAACGTCTCAAAAATTGTAATTAAGCAAATGTACATCACAAACAAGGAAAATATACAGAGGACATTCGGTGACCTTAACCTACTTGACTTACTTCAAATCACTTATGATTCATTTTCAGTATTTACAACATCAACTTTGGGTCTGAGCGGCTACAACACTCTTCAAACTTTGCTTAACAATTAAACTGATTGTTACAATGTTTACACAACATTGACAAGTACCTACCGCTCAGACCGATTGACAGCTAGTCAAGCGTTCTGTGTGTGGCCTGTGGCAGTAGAGAAAGGCTGAACGACACGCTGTGGGCTACCAGCAGTAGCAGTCACTAGGGGACCAGCTGCGTCCTGCTGCTGGTCGACAGCTATCTGTTGCTAACATCTGACTACAATCAACAATAGACAATAAACATCTGAGAGAGAGACACACACAGAGAAGCAATGTCAGCCCGCTACCTGGTGCATAATCAAGTACAACCGCAAACAATATCAACATTGTGTCATCTTAGGCTCCTTTATCGTATTCTATCCAAATTTAGCAAAATGTTCAATGCAATCATTGCAATGCTCATCATCAATACTTTAATTAATCTGTTCAGGATACGCTGCTACAGAGTTGCACAAATTGTTTTTATTTACATAGGACAGTAAGACTCAATATGAGAATAGATCATAGAATCAGAATAATGGTCTAACCTTTGTCTGGATGGAAAAAATAAAAAAATTACCAGGTAATGAACGTTTTGTGACAAATCAAAATAAATATGAAAATTGTGTGGATATTTATTTACAAGCTAAATAAAAAATTCTGATTCTCTTCACAATTCAAAATTGTCACTGCTATTATGGAAGAAGTCGGCTTCAAATTAATAATAAACATTTCAATCTCCTATCAATACTCTAGTTAGGATAGAAAAACAAAACTCACGCTCTGTAATAGAGGCAACAAAGGCCTGTTGTTCTCGTAATAGTCATCAATTAAATATCATTAATGATGGGTTACATTGTTTTCCTAGACAGCTGTCTCACTACACAAAGTTCTGCCTTACTGCACAGAGCCATCTAATTACAAAAACTGTCTCAATAAAAAACTGTCTTACTACAATACAACTGTTTTACTATGCAACTGTCTTACTACAAATACCGTCTTACAATATAACTGTCAGTAGCCGGATATAACCCCCGGACAAACCCCCCAACCCTCCGGACAAAAGCTCCCTAGATAAAACCCCTAGCTCCTGATCAAAACCCCCCTCTATATTCGCTATCTACATACAGATAA
>JAQFYQ010001278.1:0-13695 GCA_034694885.1 Buchholzia appendiculata | reverse complement strand
AGTCTGAGAGAGAGATCTGATCTTGGTATTGATTAAATGAACAACTGCAGCTGCAGCTGTCTCTGCAACATAATTACATTGACTATTGTACACGAGGTACACGTCAGCCAATCATGACGCTAGCTGATAACTCTGTAAAGCGCCATGATTGGCTGAAGTACCGTGAAGCGGAATAAGCAAAGATATAAAGTATCCTTCCCTACCTGTTGCGTGACACGGGCGCTAGATTTCATTAGCGAATGCGAGATTTGGTTCGGCGCGCTGCTGGGATTTCTGATCGAACAAGTTGCTGGATAAAAGTACTGACTTACTTGATGTAACACGAGTTAAGAACCAATCAAATGGAGTGTTTGTTAGATTGCGTGTGTGTGGTATGTACAATGCTTTGTAGACCATCCTGCCTAAACCGTGCTTTCTGCAACCATGCTTTCTGCACCCTGCTGTGGGGTCGGTAACATATTAGCTTTTAATGACATCCAATGACGTTCAACATAATATTACGATTATTGAAGAGCGCTGGACAAGACTGTAGAGCCGTCGAATTTGAACGGTTCGAGTTCTGAGTTGTCCCAAGTCAAAACTTTTGAGCCGTTTGAGTTTTGAGATGTCAACGTTTCGAGTTCAGAACTTTAAAAACCTTAATCAAGATAAAAGCTGTCGGAGTTTGATCTGATTGAGTTTTGAGCTGTTCGAGTTTTTTGGCTGTTCGAGTTTTGAGCTATATCTGCTATGGATTTAGACAAGGTGCAGTGTAAAAGTTCACACGCTTGGAAGGAACACCACGCTAGTCGAGCATTACCTCGCGCACCGCGGACAAATTGTTTGTTGTTCATCTTCTTCTTCGTTTTAACGCTGCGATCTGCTGCAAATACATCTCGAGGCGGACTGTGTGCATGTGCGTGCGTGAGCTGAAGTTCCTCTGTGAATACTGTATACGTGAATGGAATGCCAACATGCATGGCGTCGTTTGATTTCAGTGTTTAAATTCCAAAATATTTGTTTTAAAGTACGGTACTTGAAGGGTGGGGGGGGTAACTTTCCACCAAAAATTACTCACGATTGGTTGTGAAGGTCAATTTACAATTTTTAACATGTACATTTGCAATGAAATGGTTTGTGTTTGGAAATCTATCGTTGTATTGTTGTCTAAGTATTATTTCATGACCGTTGTATTATATATCTCTATTTTTTACTTTCTGTTTGTCAGATTCAAAGCAAGCACAAACAGACCGTCCATAGAAGTCCAGCTAAGAGATGACATTGACCTAACTTGTCCTTACTATAATCTCCAGGATGATTCGCCTGCAGCTGATTCACACTACGAGTATTACATCATTTATCAGGTAAAAGCGTTATTCTATTTACAGTGCATTCTTCATTAAATTCATTAAACATCAGACTTCAACTATCAGTTGTTACGGGGTCAATTTGGTTAACGAGTGCGAGAGTTTGATTGCATGATCTGTGATTCAATATTTGACTGCATGTTTTCTTGGGGCCACAATGATCTAGATAGTATAAATGCCTTAGAACGTCAGATTTATCATGTATGTACCTTTATAATCTTTAACTGAAGTTGAGTTTGTATTCTAAACGCCTTTTACAATTTTATGCCTTTCGTTATGATTAATATATTATCATTTAATTGCTAAGGTATTGTATTTATATTGTATATGTGGTAAATGAATAAGTTAGTCTTTATTATGATTAGTTTGTGGTGATCGACTCTTAAGTTGGTTTACTGTATTTTTCTTACGATATAATCTTGGGTGGAATAGTTAAGCATAAAACTGGCGTGTTTACCCAGCACGCTGGACTTTGTTATAGGTGAACCTTGCGCTTCGTCAGACTGAGGACTAAGGGCTGTGGAGGGAGATTAACTACCTTCTTCCTAAATGATGCCGAATACTTTTCTTTGTATAATTTAGCAAAGAGTTAACAAAGAATTCAAAAGATAAAAAATGAAGAATAATTATATTTAAATTGTGACTACGAAAGCTCTGACTTTTCTTCTTTTTGCTGACGTTTTGTACTGTTGGATGTTTACAGAGTAAACCGAATGCACATATTTTCTTACAAGTGGTGTGGGTGATTTGTTACGTTTAGGTTTCCGAGCAGGAGTACAGGGATTGTGCAATAAATGAGGAGAAGACTACGTCATTCATGCTGGTCAACTGTAGCTCGCCAGACATCAAACGTCGCTACACAGTCATCTTCGAACCGTTCCAGTCCATTCCAAACGTTCCAGAGTATCACGCTGGGCAAACCTACTACTTCATATGTAAGCATCAATAGTCACTAACTCCATTTAAACTTTTCTGGATATTTCACACAAAAACTCTGCACAGCTATTCTTTTTTAGCTGTTTACTTTTGTGTGTAAGCATGTTTCACACCAAAGCTGCTAACTAATCTTAGTAACCGATACGAAAGTGTTGAAAGTGTTGTTAGCGTAACATAGATTGATGTAGATTGTTGATGAAATTCATGTTTGAGCCATAATCACATCTGCTCCACTTTGATGTTGTGTATGTTTTGAACTTGCAACATACGAGGAGATAAAAAGAACAGCGAACACAAAAAGGAATGGACTCCATAGTAGTCTTCTTTCAGTAATCGACATGTGATGACAATGTTTTAAAATGAAATTCACGTGATCTCGTTTGCTGCAATAATAATTACATGTATGTGCGCGGAATATAAAAGGCACGCAGCTGGACACTGCACTGAATCGTTCAGCTGCGGCGTCGAAGCGGCAATGACTGATGACGCAGCAGAACATGACTGATGACGTTAACATTGGTTGTCAACGATCAGTCATAACAACTGCACATAGCAATCAGCAGACCAATGAATTCAGCTTGCACAATAGCTGAAAGCTGTTAGCCAACAAAGCATCATGCTACAAGGAATTATAGTAATGTACATTTTTTATTGAATGTCAGCAGAAGCACAGCACGGGAAACCTGTTCATCAGAATTATTATTAATAGTTATGAGCGATGTACTAAAGTTGATCCATTGTTAACTCGCAACTCGAGGCTATTTCAATATCGGACGAGAGAGAGAGAGAGAGAGAGAGAGAGAGAGAGAGAGAGAGAGAGAAGCTAGTCGATGTAGCTAGACAGAATAAACATGGCGGTTGGGTGTTTGCAAACATGACTAGCTAGAAAGCCAGGTGATATATTTAATGACTCCTGGCGCTTTCTGCATTATTTGTTTAATTTACTGCTTCTCTATGGTTAGATATTAATTCTTACCTCGTCATCTTGGGTGGTCTTTCAGACTCTTTCTGTCTCACAGACGCTAGCTATGAATTTATACTTTGTGCAATTTATGAGAATCGACACTCGGTAAACACTGATTCACGATTTCCCAACAATGTAATGCAACTCCTATAACTCCTGCAATGAAATGCAACTCCTGCCAAGATTCTTGTGTAAAGGTCCACTTCTCTTCTACAAGGAATTAGTTAATAATTATTTGAGCTAAGAGAATAATTGACTACTGTTTATAGTCACCAACAACTATATTGTTGACATAATTAACTTCATCATCATCATCACCATTTTCATCATAGTTATTTATCATTGTTCATAATTTGAGCTACGGCTATTTAACTAAAATTGGACGCTACTATTAAAATGTTTTTTCCCTGTATTTAAAAGGAAGATTGTGAAATTTTGAATGTTTAATTGAAGTAAAGTTGTACAGCCGGATGCCTTTCTGACGCCAACGCTAAGCTCACCTTGTCGATCACACGGAAGAATGTTGTGGGTATTTTGAAAAGCGCGACGCCACTTGGCTGCTGTTGAAGTTCCAAGTTTTTATTTAGGAGGGGGCGGGGAGGAACGTCGCAACGACCTAAACATGCAACTTTTAAAGAACAAAAATTCGTTTGGTGTGTTTCAACACTTAAACCTCTCCCCAAAATGCTGTCCCTGCTAGACCACGTTCATTGAGCGTTGGAAATTTTTGAGCAAGAGTAACAATATTCATCAATTTTTTTAGGCAAATCAATAACAGCCTGCAATTAACTAGAATCTTCAATTTTCAGGTTTCAGATTTAGACTGTTACTCAAGAGCAACGGCGGCTATGAAGGATTTAGTGTAAGAGTTTTGTTGTGTTTGTTCTTGTAGCGACATCCAGCGGGAACTTGGATGGATTAGGTAATAAGAAGAATGGAGCATGCAGAGACCTCAACATGAGATTATCAATATCTGTCTGCTGCTCTCCTGCCTGTATGTATTCTATCCAATTCTGCACCTTATATGTCATAGGCATACTGATATGCAAAGATAATGTCAACATTTTTGTATAATCATCCGTATTGTTATCATCATCCTTATTAAAATCACTCTGATTAACATCATTATAATCATCATTGTCGTTATGAATCGGCTTTAGTCTAACCCATCTGAGGAAAGTCAACTGTTTGTTTCCTTATTAGTATGAAGATATGTCTGTATATGTTCATATTTGTGGAAAGTGTATTTCTTACCTCACACACATGATAATTTAAGACTTCACTTCTCTGGGGCGGCCGACATACTTTTTATTCTTCAACTATTGCAGTCCAGATTATATAAATATTAAAATGTCTGCATATCTGAACTGTGTGCTAGTTGCCACGTTGTTTTTGTTCTGCCCTGGTAATTTTTTTGTGTTTAATTTGCAAATATTTTTTCTCGGTTGGTCCTGTTCATCTTCTTTGAGCCTGAGTGTCTGCCACAAGAAACACCTGATCTTTCTCTCCCGTTCCTGAATGGCTAAAGATTTTATTTAGCTCTTAATATACTGACTATCATCGCGATTTTTCTGGGTACGTACTGTGCGTTTGCACAATATTGGCACAACATGTTTGTTTCATAGTCGTTTGTAATTGTACAAAGCTATTTTGTAATAGAATTGTATTATAATGTATTTAGTAGGCTACATTAAGTGCAGAATGAAGATATAGTCAGTGATGATGAGATAATAATTTGAGTAAAAAAGAATAGAATATTTCTCAACTTGTATATTATAATATTGCTGTGGATTTAAATTTCGCTTCTGTGTAAGAACAGTACGATTGTGTTTGTGTATGCAGCGAGCAGATCAAGTAATGACGTCAGGACAGCGTTGACGTCATCACAACAAGGTACGCCGCCATGTTGTCGCGCGTTTATTTTGCATAGTTATTATCAAAGACATTGGAACAATAATAAACAGGCCTCTTGGCAAGGACTGCAGCAAATGTCTTAGAGGTCCCTGATTGGCTGAAACTATAACATTCCATGCATCACGTGACTTCCTACCTGATGTCACTTCAATGACCTTTGACCTCTTGATCTTTGATTCCGGGCTTCACGTGGTACATGGCTGTACCATTTTCATTGGATGACAGTGTTGACCAATGCCAGTCGTTGTTGTTAATACCTCTATGATTATTATTATCAGCAATCTTGTAATGAAACGTAGACTGGTAAATTGGCTGGTACTGTCATCAAATGAAAGTGGTGAATCCAAGGTGTCAGGTGCTCTGTGCACATTAACGTAAACTGTGCGCAGATGTGCCTTGATCAAGCGTTCCAGTATATAGTGGGATTGTTTTACCATGGTGTCGTGGCTTAAGACAAATCCACTCTTTTTGGCGGATGTCCATCTGCTCTTGCCTTAAGTCTTTGGTTATTATCTTCCCAAATTATCTTCTTTGGTAAAAAAAAATTGAATTGACTAGCTTCGTTGCGACAGATCTCGAAAGCCTGGATGTATCTCATTTATGCGATGTACCTTCATTCTGTGCAGGCTATGTTATGTTCATAACCTACTATCTGTTCTCATTTGTAATAATGTTGACCCCGGCACAATGCTGAGACTTTGAAGTTGTTGTAGAGAAGAGCGAACTAGCAACTGAGCTTTAATACTTGAATCAATTTGTCCAAAAGGTAAAGCACAGAGAGAAACCCTAGATTTCGATCGGATATAAACAAATGAAGATTTGTGTGCAGTGGATGCAGGATGCACACGACTGTGGTTCGTGGAAAAGAGCCATTGTTGGAAACCCTTGCTAACAAGGAAAAATTGTTGCTAAATGCTGACGATGATGAATGATGATTATCACAACGAAAACCTACTTACGAGCTCAAATCTGACACCTATTTTATTGATATCTCCAAAAATGTATGTTGACTGTTTTCAGGTGTACCAGTAGCTTCAACAATGTCGACGACATTACAACGGGCGTTAGAAGATCGTCTGACGTCATCAAGATCCTCTGTGTTATCCACCACCACTCCATCTCCATCCGTGTCCTCCAGGGAACTCGCTCCGAGCTTCAGCACGAGTCCCTCGCAGCTCCTCACAACCCTGGCGACACAGATACGAACTGACAACCGCTTCAGGTCTCCACCAATCACAAACTTTCAAAGAACTAATGCTGCAGCACTCAGTTCTGATTGGTTCATTCTGCTTTCCGCTCTATTTATAGAAATCTGTTCTGTTTATAGGTAGCAGTGGTTTGTTTATATGCCGTTATACTTGCGTCAAATATACCAAATATTTTCACTGGCAGATCCAGGGCTAAAGTGTCATATTAACTTGTAGTACGATTTGATCAACTTAGTTGTTATCAGAGCATATAAAAGTAGACGATTCCAATTTAAGTAAATGTGGGTTTTCAGAAATATATCCCGGGACGGTTATGTTTTCCATCTCTGAAATAAAATTCAGTTCAAGTTGCTACTTATTTTAATTTCTGGATCTGTCAGAGAAATTTTATAATATTGTACTTTTCTATGTTGTTGTTGTTGTAATTAAATAATGTTTATGTATATTTTGAAGTGATAAATTGTTAATAGTGGAAAAGTTTATATGTTAAGGCATGTTTCAAAGCAAAATTTATGCATTGAAATTTAACAGCAAATGCATATATTGTGTGTATGGTACTCTAAGCTGTGATTCTGTATAACATGCATTATTTGCTAAATACGTAAGTAAATTATATTTCATAAGTAAATTAATTATTCTTACATGTGATTATATTTTAAGAAAAATGAGAGTGAAATGCTGTTGTTTTTGTTGAGAAAATACGAAGTGGTTGATATAACAGACAATACATATTTATGTTGTATTTATGGTGGCTGTTGTGTTTCATTTCATATTTATTAGAATGACACCTTAGTTTCATGTCAAATTAGTCAATTAAGGATTCAAATGCCCAATTGAAAGACATTATGTCAAAAATTGATTGATTTATTGCGTTCGTATTATAGTGGGGCTAATCGAATGCTTTTTGTGTCATAATATTACAGTTTGATTGCATTATAATGCATGTGATTGTGATGCATATGAACGACCAGCAGTGACGTATCATAATACACACTCATCTCAAAGTTATTTGGAGTAGTTGAAGTACTGTTGAACCATATTTAACATGAAGTAAAGAAATATATAATATATGAGATGAACTGTTTTATATCAGTAGAATAACTTCAAAAGTTCCGTTTTTACCTATAATTTAAGTGAAATAGAATGTAAAGGTGAACTTATATGGCGTTTATATCTGAAGTATAAAGCGCAGCCATAATGCCATTTATTAAATATTGATATAACTTAGCACAAATATAAAATAACTGATTTATTATGTTTTTTGGTGAAACGGCTTAAGCAGAAATTCGTCACAGCAATACATGAAAAACTCGAATAAAACTGTTTAGCATGTAATATATTTATTATTATACTTAGCTGCAGACACATAATACACAACCGGTGATGGATTTAATTAGCGCTACGCTCGTCCCTAAATAAGATTGATTGCTATTTTGATATTTTCGCGTCAGCTGATCACGTGTATTCAATTGTAGTCTATCTGTTTTGTATGATTAATCATTGAAACCCGTTGGATCTTTATGAAGCGCGGCTCAAAGTACAGAGATGAAAGACCGAGTAATTAATTAGCTGAGCTAAGTCAGTGCACGGTGTGGGTGGGTACGGTAGGAACAATCAGTGCTTCATTATTGCATGCAGACATGCTTCCATTCTTCCCGTGCAGCGTAGATAGATGTAAAGCAGATGTGCTCCAGCAGCAGCAGACAGGTTATTGTATACACGTAGGCTTGAGATTGAACGCGACCTTCAACATGCAGCACTGCCTTATTACTCTGGAAGTTTTGAGTGTAGGCTCTACAGGAAAAACCTGAGCTCCAATTGATGGGAGGAGGAGGGGGCTTGAACCCCCCAGTCACAAATCTTACCACCTCCCGTTCGATGTATTTTCGACACCAATTGGGTCAATTTCAAAGCGTAACATGTCAAAACTATACTTTTTCTCGATGCCATAGTGATAGTTCATAATTCGAGCACATGCATGAAGACAATAAAAGGTGTGCATCAATAGACCGTTTTGGGATAAATATTCTCTGTGCGTTTATCACTGTGGTTAAACTATTCTGGCAGGCAGAAAGTTTTTTGAACCATATAAAATAGCTATGAATTGCGCATTAACTTCTTATATTCGATTATATTCTCTACAATTGAAATATGTACCCCCTACAGATATTAAGTTATTTGTGTACTACGCGATTGCGTGAAATAATTTGAGTTTTTTAACGTATATTTTAATTTAGATGGGAAAATGAAACACTAATGCGCAATTTACAGCTATTTTATAGCATCCCAAAAACTTTCTGCCCACCGGAATAGTCTATCCACAGTGATAAACGCGCAGAGAATATTTATCCCAAAACGATCTATTATAATGCTGTGCTTCAAGGAAAGCTGTTCTTGAAGTAGAATTTTCTAACATTTCTATGAGCATAGGCCTACCAATGTAATACCATGCTATGTATGAAGTGAATAAACATAGCTCAGACCAATGGCATCGCTACGACTCCACAGTGCAGACTTTGCTAAGTTTATGTTAGAAATCGTATCAAAAGTTAGCACAGCTTCACTGGTTCCCAACATTGTAATATTTTCAAGCGTATTATTCCCAATTAAAATGTGTAGGTTTTTAATTTTTGCAGTCTATGTACTAAGAAATTTAACATTAGAAATTGCTATATTGCTGTTTTATCTCGCTAGTATATTTTTGCTGGCCTTGCATACGTTCGCGATAGCAGCTTCGCATAGTAAGTAGACACATGCACGGGAGGAGTTTATCAGTGGCAAGGGTGGACTAAGCCCCATTAACACCTTTGTAGATATATCCTATTTTTTTTAGTACATAGCCTATTTTTTCAAAGGCGATGTAAATTGTATTGTTCATTTTTGACATCGATTCATCAATTATAATTATCATAGGATAAATATATTTCATAGAGACTCAGTACTTCGACTCATCGACTCAATATACTGTATAATATATTTTCGCTTCATATTATATCTGTCAATATTATTGATAATATCTTGGACACTATACTATAGTCTATAGGCCTACTATCGACTTGTACTATTACAATCATGCATCCAGTTTTACTGGAACTTCTAAGATAACTGTAAATGTTAACATGTGAGTGTAGTATTATGTTTGTATGATTATGTTTACTTGTTTATTATGATATGGACACAGAGGCACCTTGCCGAAGTCCAGGCATACAAGCTATGTTATGTTTTGTAATGTTTTAATTTGAACCTGTAGTATAATTTTTGTTGCCCGATGTTGAACTAAATTATTGTAATTTTAACGAAGTCGCGAGATGACACCACAGTTTGGCAAACATTTTCATTTAATTCTAACTCGCCAGATGGCACTACTGTTTAACAACATTTTCATTTAATTCTGACTCACCAGATGACACCACGGCTTAACAACATTTTCATTTAATTCTGACTCGACAGATGGCGCCACTGTTTAACAGCATTTTCATTTAATTTTAACTCGCCAGATGACACCACTGTTTAGTAAAATTTTCATTTAATTCTGACTCGCCAGATGACACCACTGTTTAACAACATTTTTATTTAATTCTGACTCGCCAGATGACACTGCTTAACAACATTTTCATTTAATTCTGACTCGACAGATGACGCCACTGTTTAACAACATTTTCATTAAATTCTAACTCGCCAGATGACACCATAGTTTAACAGCATTTTCATTTAATTGTAATTTGCAAAATGACACCACTGTTTGGCAAACATTTTAATTTTAATTCTAACTCGCCAGATGGCACTACTGTTTAACAACATTTTCATTTAATTCCAACTCGCCAGATGACACCAATTTCATTTAATTCCAACTCGCCAGATGACACCACTGTTTAACAACAATTTCATTTAATTCTGACTCGCCAGATGACACCACTGTTTAACAACATTTTCATTTAATTTTGACTCGCCAGATGACACCACTGTTTAACAACATTTTCAATTTTAACTCGCCAGATGGCACCACTGTTTAACAACATTGTCATTTAATTCCAACTCGCCAGATGATACCATTATTTAACAGCATTTTCGTTTAATTTTAACTCGCCAGATGACACCACTGTTTGACAAATGTTATTTAAATATGAACACGCCAGATGACACCACTTTTGACTCAATTTTATTTAATTTTTCTCGCCAGATGTCACTGCTGTTAAACTAAATAGTCATTTAACTTGAACTCGCCAGAAGACACCTCTGTTTGGCAACAAATTCATTGAGTCCAACTCACCAGATCGCACTACTGTTAGCAACATTTTCATTTAACTGCAACTCGTCAGATGACAGTGACACAACTGTTTGACAAAATGTTGTTGACATTTTACCCCTCAGACCCCGCTAGTCGATAAATTTTTGGGGTGCTCCGCTAACCCGGCGCTTTTTCCCCCTCTCTCCACTTGTCGGAAATTTCCAAGCCACCCCACATCAAAATGTCTCGCGCCGCCTATGGTAGCAAACAAAATACGAAATATTTTATATGTCACATATTTCGTCATCATTATCGTCGTCATTACATTATCTTATTATATTTACATCCAAATTTGTTATGGAAAACGATCTCAGCATACACTCGCAGAGCACCCTGGCGAAGCCACTGAGTGTAGGCTCATGGATAATGCCCATAGTAACTTAGTAAGTAGGAAAATTATTTTAAATTGATTACGTCTAATTCTTAAATATAGTCTACTGCATGTTTTTTTCTATTAAGACAATATATTCTATGCATCCGGAAATGCTTAATTAGGCCTATTTTAGCTGATTTAAAATTCATGCAATTTTTTGTTACCAAAATGACCAAGATTTCACATTTCTCTTAAATTATGTCAATCAAAAACATACTCTAGCATATACTGTTTGATGACTGTGTATGCTTTAGCATACACGGCAGCATCGTCTAAACTGTGTATGCTAAAACATACTTCAGCATACACAGGTTGCTGACTGTGTATGCTATAGCATACACAGCATGCACGTCAGCGCCGCCAGTGTGTATATACTGGCGGTGTACAGGGTTGGGGAAGAGAGGGATCATGTATCCAGGGTGGGGGAAGAGAGGGATCATGTATCCAGGGTGGGGGAAGAGAGGGATCATGTATCCAGGATGGGGGAAGTGAGGGATCATGCGAAATACAGCAAGTAAATACCGGTCGTGCATGGGAGGGGGATTTATCAGGAGATGGAAGAGTTCGCCCAAAACAAAATTTACAAAATTACATGGAATAAAGTTGGAAACTTACTTACCGTACTTCCTTCGTCGGGAAAGTATTTAGTATTGAAGAAAGTGAAAATTGTTTGACATTTTGATAAAAAAAATTGCATTTATCACCTCGGTCTTCAGTCCCCCCCCCACTTTGTGCTGTGAAACCTAACTCTGTTCATGTCTTAAAGCAATGCAAACTGTTGAACGTTTCTGTGGAAGGAAACAGTTCTGAGTACTTTACACCTAATGGGATGTGTGATCGACTGGGATTAGTTGCCTATTAATACATTCAATTCACATTTGTGTGCACATGAGGGTAAAAGTTGTCATATTTGGGATCATTATTTTCCTAATTGTGATAAATGTAAAAGTGTTAAACATTCTACTACAGTTGTAATGCTGACATTTAATGCTTGCTACTGTCAGGTCTTCCTACAGAGAGTGAGATGAACTTGAGTTATGGAACGTTTGTCGAGGATCCACTCGACCAGGTCTCGTGCGATCGTCTCTACTCCCTACTCTCCGGTGTGCTCTCTCGCTCGTACACTTCGCGCGATGGAGGTGTTCTCTATCGACTCGTCACAAGTCGAGATCTCGTCGCGCGAATCTCTGCCGACATCGTGCGAATGTCTCAGAGCGAACCTCTCGGCACGCCCGGCTGTCTCGTACGCATCAGACTGCTGGATTGGGGCGGGACTACAGGATTGAACGAACCAATCACAGAACTGCGTCTGACCTCTGACCCGGGGACGGAGACTACGAGTGAGGTGATACTGAGTGTGAAGGAGGATGACAAGAGGTGGCACGGGTTTGGAGACGCTGTCACAAACACGCTGTGCTGTAGAGATCTGTCGCGAGTAAGGAGGATATACGTAGGGCAGGCGTACAGACTAGAGAAGATTAAACTTTACACAGTGACACAGACCGGAGTCCCTGTCTTACCTCGTTCTAACTGAATCTCATTCCTCGCATTCGTCGCTGCACTACAGTCATTTCTTGTAGATAGATGAGGGACATTACATCATAGCTATTTATAGATCTGCGATGCAGTGGTTCTAGAAGTACATTAGGACGGCTATTTATAGCTCTACATTAGAGTGGATCTATGTTCTCAGCAAAATGAATATTTCTTTATTTGTTCTCTGCAGAAAGAAAATATCAGCCTAGTTAACAAAGCCAAACTTTGTAGCATGCAACGGTTGCACAGCATTGACCTGTAGGCACTGCACTGTAGGTACTTGCAAGCACTTGAAGGTATGCACAGTTCTTATAGGCACACATAGGACTTGTGTGGGCTCACACACTGGTTTTTTAGGTATATACACAGCCATTAGTGGGCAGGTCTAGGCTTAGACTTTTGTAGTTAGATGAGGACACTTTTAAGCACGTCGGCTTATGTAGGTACATGAAGACACTTGCTTTAATGTGTCTGTTCATTAAATGACTGAATTGTTTTATACTGTACTATATCTCTATGTATATTTCTATGTTAATATGATTCTGCTCTATCAAACATTTCATCTGCATCTTAGTCCCTGCTCTCTTCATGACAACTCATTCCTATTGGTCAGTATTGATCACGTGATCAGTGTACCTCTGGCCAATGGCTGGAGTCCCTTGTTGTTAGCGGCCATGTTGATGTATAGTTGTAATGTGATACGTTTTTTGAGCAGTGAGATTGACTGCCAGTGACCTGCCTACAGACTCGACACATGCTACTGGCAGTAGTGATATTAATGGCGATGAGATTGACGCTGATTTTGCTAGTCGGCTTGTTTTAGTATTGTAACTGTAGTTAAGTGTTTGTAGCGGCGTAGTAAAAGTCGATGAGATACGTGATTCTACACTTATGCGCATTCCTTACATACGTTATTGTTGCACTGTTGTATTTGTGAGATATGTTGGGTTTGCAAGTGTCTCAAGTGAAGAATGTACCAGTAGAAATGTACAATAAAGCAGCGTTTGTCGTTTGATGCACTGATCTAAGACTGTTTCTAACGACGCCTTGTTAAACTTTTATCCATGTCTGTAAACCTCTCTCTCTCTCTCTCTCTCTCTCTCTCTCTCTCTCTCTCTCTCTCTCTCTCT
>JAQFYQ010001277.1:0-13697 GCA_034694885.1 Buchholzia appendiculata | reverse complement strand
TTACAGTAGAGACATATTATTATTAAGGTGAGCACCCCCCCCCCCCGTCTTTTGCGTACGTACATTTCCAATAGAGCAGCTAGACCCCCATACGCACGCATACGCTTTTGAGTGACCTCCCCCCTCCGTGCGTACATACTAAATGGACGACCCCTAAGTAATCAGTATATTACTTTGGCTATGTATTCTCGCAATTATGGTAATAAACCAAGAGTCCAGTTATTGCTATTTCATGAACTTTAGATAATTGTAAGCAACAGGTCCAAAAGTCCAAATCTGTACTCGATATTTTCATTTTGAACTGATGCAAAGTTGAGATGCTATGCAGTATGCAGGCTCATGTTTTATCATAATCTAGACCTGTAAGCAGTGCAAATTATTCTCTTAGATTTTAATGACGACCAGGGTCTTTGACGTCTTCATTCGCGATCGTCATTGTTTTCAGTACGTGTTTGTACACTATCTTATATTCTTCTAAATATTGATTTTGCACATGGTCTAAAAAGCTTATTGTTGTTGTTTCTGTTTGCTTCGCCAGCACTTTGGAATAGGTGTAAAGAAAACACAGTCTTCAGGAGCACACCGGGGAGAGAACTGCGGTGGTGTGGCGCCCAAGTCAACCAGCGTTCAAGAACTACTGCCGAAGAGTCCGACGAGATACCGGTCTAGCGTGAGCCTGTCATCACACGCCAACCACGACCTTGACACTCATTCTCTCAAGTCCTTTGCCGAGTGTCGGGATCACAGGACCTGTTCCCAGCACACGCATGGCAACGCTTCCGCCAGGCATAGAGGCGGGGACGGAGGAAATTTGAGTCCCAAGGGGTGCGGCGGCAATGACACGGGGCATCACCAGAGCGCCGCCGTAGCGTACTGCGGTAGTGGTGGCGGTGTGGCAAGTTTGAGGGAAGAAGATGGATTTGACTGTTCAAGTGATTCCACGGTGCAATCTGCCTTGTCGTCTTCTGTCTGTAATACAGCTACACCAGTAGGTTACACTTCTGTCTCTGACACACCAGTAGGTTACACTTCTGTCTGTAGCTCACCAGTAGGTTACACTTCTGTCTGTAACACAGCTACACCAGTAGGTTACACTTCTGTCTGTAGCTCACCAGTAGGTTACACTTCTGTCTGTAGCACACCAGTAGGTTACACTTCTGTCTGTAACACACCAGTAGGTTACACTTCTGTCTGTAACACACCAGTAGGTTACACTTCTGTCTGTAGCACACCAGTAGGTTACACTTCTGTCTCTAGTTACACAGCTACACCAGTAGGTTACACTTCTGTCTGTAACACAGCTACACCAGTAGGTTACACTTCTGTCTGTAGCACACCAGTAGGTTACACTTCTGTCTGTAGCACACCAGTAGGTTACACTTCTGAACTACGTGTTAACTTGTGTTAACTTGGCTCTGGTATTAACGTGTTATTTAAATCATCGTTAGCGTGTTGTGTTAATTTTGTAAAGCTGTCATGGGTTATTTATCATCAGGATAAAGATAGAGCTGAGTACTCTGAAATTTATCTTCTACAGCAGGATGTAGTATCAGCGTAGATTAAACCATGACACGGTGTCAGAGTAGATTAGACCATGACATGATGTCAGAGTAGATTAGACCATGACACGGTGTCACAGTAGATTAGACCATGACATGATGTCAGAGTAGATTAGACCATGACACGACGTCAGAGTAGATTAGACCATGACACGATGTCAGAGTAGATTAGATCATGACATGATGTCAGAGTAGATTAGACCATGACATGATGTCAGAGTAGATTAGACCATGACGTGACGTCAGAGTAGATTAGACCATGACATGATGTCATCTAGTAGATTAGACTATGACACGGTGTCAGAGTAGATTAGACCATGACATGATGTCAGAATAGATTAGACCATGACACGATGTCAGAGTAGATTAGACAATGACACGATGTCAGAGTAGATTAGACCATGACACGATGTCAGAGTGGATTAAACCATGATACGATGTCAGAGTAGATTAGACCATGACACGATGTCAGAGTGGATTAGACCATGACACGATGTCATCTAGTAGATTAGACCATGACACTATGTCAGAGTAGGCCCTAGATTAGACCATGACACGATGTCAGAGTGGATTAAACCATGACATGGTGTCAGGGTAGATTAAACCATGACATGGTAGAGTAGATTAGACCATGGTCAGAGTAGATTAGACCATGACACGATGTCAGAGTAGATTAGACCATGACACGATGTCAGAGTTGATTAGACCATGACATGATGTCATGTCAGAATTGTGTGTTACAAGTCGTTGTTTGTAATCATGGTGAACGTTGTATATGTGTTGCATGTCGTTATTTGTGACCATGATGAACGATGTGTTTGTGTTGCATGTTGTTGTTTATAACCATGATGAACGATGTGTTTGTGTTGCATGATGTTGTTTGTAACCATGGTGAACGATGTGTTTGTGTTGCATGTCGTTGTTTATAACCATCGTGAACGATGTGTTTGTGTTGCAAGTTGTTGTTTGTGACCATGGTGAACGATGTGTTTGTGTTGCAAGTCGTTGTTTGTAACCATGATGAACGATGTGTTTGTGTTGCATGTCGTTGTTTGTACCCATGGTGAACGATGTGTTTGTGTGTGTTGCAGCCTAGGTTGCTCGATGAGTATTGTGACCCGGTTGATCTGAGACATCAGTTGGCTGAGAGCGCCGACTTGCTCGGCGCCTGTGCTCCAATCCCTCTGATCGAAGACGATTACTCGGTGCCTTACGAGGTCAAGAAGATAGTTAAAGGTTAGTCTCAGACCATACTGTGCTTACTTAACGTCGTCTACTGGGCCCAGTTTCATGTGCAGAGACTAACGCTAGGCCGTGCTTAAATCATGAAAGATTTACACCAACATACCTTTTTTTACTCATCGAAAGCACTATTTAGGCCGAACTAGGCATGTTTAAGCACGACCTAGCGTTTAGTCTCTGCTCATGAAACTGGGCCCTGAACTGTAATGATGTAAAAACTATTCTAAACGCCGGCCTCTGCTTTTTGCAGAAATGCATGGTGAGACTACTTTGTAGATGCATAGTAGTGCTTTTTGATGAATACTATACAAGTATTAAAGATTTTGTAGTATGATTTATTTAGTTGAATGGCTAAGCTTTTTAGTTAAGAATTGGATCATCTGTCATATTTAGTATGCGAGTTTCCAATAATTTAATTATTCATTGTAGGCTATATAATTTTGTTGTTTCAAGAGTGTAACATTGTTTACAGTCTTAATTCTTGATGACGGATTTATGGATGATGGTCTTTCATTTTGAACTCCAACATCTGCCCTTGCATATAATGCGTGGCTTGGACTAATACATTGCATGGAACGTGTTTAAGACCTGTTTTATATTATTCTTATAGTATTTGTGACGTTCTTGGTTTTTATTTTTTTCCAAATTATCATAAATATATAAAACCAAGATTTTTGTCCCATGATTTTTGAGGAGCGGGTCAAGTGAGACTCGTTGTAGGCGAGATAAAGGTTTACCTGGATCTCTATGATGAGGGGCCGTAGTAAATTACAATTAATCAACAAATAGAAAGCAAAAATTATCACATTTATACATAGGACACTTTGCGTCAGTTTTGAAGATGTCAAGCCTTTCGTGAATGCACAAGTGTAAATAGTTGTTGATAAGTATTGAGTACCTACATTTATTTAGTATTGAAGTATTGAATATCATAGTATGTAATATTACTTGCTATTTAGCAAAAGATATAAATATATTGTTTGTTTTATTGTGTTGCAGAAGTAAAGGTAAAAGAGAGATGTTTCACGAACGGTGGTGCTACGTATATCATGGACCAAGGTACCAGCAGTGCCTCTACACACTCATCAACATCTAATGGCAATGCAACGACTGGCTTGTTGCTGGACGACAGCTTCGATGAGCCTTGGGAATGGACCATCAAGCTGAATAACCTTGCTCAGAACAGTCCTCTATACACTGGCGCTCGCAGTGCCACTCCGATGATGACGCCCAAGAAGTCTCTCAGCTGCGGAGGTAGTGACTCCGACGGGGTTGTAGTGATTACGTCAGACGAGAAGTCAGCATTGCAGGATAGCGTTGGCAGGGCAATAGAGGAGAAAGACGATGGTTCAAAGGACGTTTCCCCAGATAAGGTTCAGACCAATGAGTCCAATAAGAGATTGGATTGTGGGCTAGAGTTGAACAGTGCTCTTGATAAAGTAAGCAACGTAGTACGAGGTGCAAAGAGTTCCGCAATGGAAGGTAGGTCACAGATAATAGAGGCATCAGTCGATTCTAGTCAAACATTATCAGCCTGTAATGCAGCGTCGACTACGACAGACAAAGCTGAAGACAAGAATAAAGCGATTGCAGTCAAGAACGAAAATTTTTCCACTGGCGAGTCTCAGAAGTTTTCATCTCCCAATACGCCGACAGCGTCTCACGTAGAATCCGTTAAAAATGACACGGAGTCTTCCATATCAGCGCAGAATGTATCATCTCCATCAGGTGCCGACTCGACTACTGTAACAGCCGACTCTGCTCAAGGGTGCTGTGAAGAGAAGAAGACGTCCGTCGGGTCTTCCAAGGACAAACCGTGTTCACCTGACGGCAACTGTCTGCCGACAAGATCACCCGCCGACTCGGCAGTCTTTTCTGATCTTGTGAAGCAGGTGTCGCCGACGGACAGATGTCACCGGTTAAGTTCCGGCGGTTCTCTCATCGTCTCTCAGTCGATGGACGCCGTCTTTGATCACTTCACCGCTCCAACGTCTTCGCTGTCTCATCATCTGTTGTCTGAGAAATCTCAGCACGGTGGTTCCGCTGCTGCTGGCGGCGCAAGCTGTAGTTCATCTGATGCGATGTCACATGCCTCGCCTACTTCCGGTGAGAGAGACGGCGTGACCACGGGCAGTGGGGCGAAGGTCAACAGGGCGAGAGTTGATTGGGAACTGCCTGCGCAGAACAAGGCACCAGTGCTGAACGGCACTGTGCAGCATAAGATGAGCGAGAAGAATAAGCTAGAGAAGCGACAGTCCACGGCAGGTATTGCCGTGCAAGGAAAGAAAGATGAAAGCAAGCTGTCTATAAACACTAGGGATGAGAAGAGGCTGTCTGTTGACACGAAAGATGAGAAGAGGCTGTCAGTAGATTTGAAGAGTAGAGGAGGTGAGAATCTATGTGGGGAAGAAAAGACAAGCAAAGGCTCACCGAGTGAGAGACGAGAGAAGAGAATGTCTCTGGATGATTGTCTGGGTGGTCAGAGTGGTGAGACATCTTCAAACTCTTCCGATGTTCTGTCCCCAGGTGGCAAGAACAGTTATAAACAGCCAGGTGGAAAAGGGAAAACTTCTGCCTCTTTGGATGGAGGAACTGAGCAAGTCAAAGGTTAGTACTAGCCATCATGATCATCATCATCGTATTAATTGATACCAGATGTAAAAGCTAGGTGGTAAATTAGGCTAACGTGTTGATTGCCTGTCACTGGCTCTGGTTTATTTGAACCTTGGCGCTTAGCAACCATGTATTGAGAAGAAGCCAAATAATGTTATTTTAACAACCTGTCTGCCTGTGTCTTGGTTCTACTGTACTATAGGGCCTAGCTTTAGCGTTCGTTTAGTGTCCTTAAATGTTAGATGTTGCTTGATTTCTCGGCTCCAACATTTGTTCAGCAAAGCTTGCAGGACCTTGCAGGTTAGGAATATTTCTGTGCAGTTGAACAATGTCTGTATAGAGCTGTTTTGGAAAGATTATCATATGGCAGTGAGACTTGGCTTGTCAAGGTCGATGATGTGCAGCCTTTGGCATGACTGGATGCCGGTATATAATAGTGGAGCAATGGTCGTGCTTTTTCTAACGGTTAGACTTTAAACTAGTGAAGTGCATGGAAGACATTGGGCATCTTGAGTGATGTTAAACGTGGTAGGTTGATGATTTTCCAGGTAGTGATGATTTGAGCCTGTGAAAGAAAATGATGACAGAGTCTGTGGTAAGATTGTAGTGAAGGAGGCGGCGGCAGAATTTGAAAAATCTTGGTTGGACTGTGTGCGATGAACTACAAAGAGATTTCTGTTGAAAGTGGAGGATGTGTATAAACGTGATTGGTGGGAAAGAGTCCTTGTTAGATGTGTTGCTGATAAGTAAGAACATGCATGAAATGATGATGTGAACAAAGTGAGCATGTTCATGTTGTTTATCTCCTTCTCACTCTTGAGTCTTGATTATAGTACGGTATTAATTTCAATTTAATGAATGAATTGTATGTTACATAGATTTTAGTTACCAGATGGAATGTTGTACAGTGCATTACTTATGGTAACGGTATGGTGTGTGTGTAATGTGTATTCAAGAATGTTCAGGCAGTCCGAGGAAGCTAATGTATTTGTTTTATGTTATTAGGATCGACTCAGCCGTCAGCACCTCTACCATCTCCGTCAGCATCATCAGGAACATTGTTGAGCTCTGTGTGGATCAACACAGATCTTGCGGTGGAACAACAAAGGTCCGTTATTTCTCTCTGTGATGTGCCACGTTAAATTTTATCATGGCAGCAAAACAGAGCAGAGCATCTGCTCATGCGCTTCAGCTAGCTTAACCACTTGAGTGCCAATGACCGTTATAACGGTCATTGGCCGGTGTGTAGCGAGTGGCGTATGACCGTTTTAACGGTCATGAAGTCTATGTTGATTGCACTATTGTGGCCGCCTGTGTCTCGTTTCTATTAGCTATTCAAGGCCATCCGCGATGCAGTAGATTAGTCTAGGAACATGTGGGCCATTGTTTTATTGGCGGCTTGGCTTTATTTAGCTCACAGTTATTAGCGGTTGATGACTCAGGATCAGATTATGATCCACATGATGATACCAACCCAACCCTCTGCGCCCGACCCCCTCGAATTAACAAAAAAATAAAAAAACCATCCGACCACAGGCATTGCACAATTGAGCAATGCCTCCGGCAGCAAAGTGGTTAAACATCTATTTATGTGTAAATAAGATTTTGTTTACAAAATTTAAGCAGTCTAATATGGTGCTCAAGAGGTAACTTTTATCACAGATGATTTGTTGCATTAATTATGTGAATGGTTTGTTGATGTATGTTATGTTGCAGCTGGTACCACGGTCCAATTGGTCGGATCATAGCTGAGGATCTACTGCGCTTTCATCGTGAAGGAAGTTTCCTCGTACGTCAGAGTGAGAGCAACAGAAGGGATTTCTCCTTGTCTCTCAAGTAAGTTCTCGCATGTCTTTGTTAGCTAGCACTGCGATAACTGGAACAAATTGGGTAAATTGCTTTATTTCAGTTGAATGTTAGATTTGCCCAGTCATGACCGGCTTTACAATATTGTTGTGTTCTCCACATACATGAGAGGCAAAGCAGTTATTATTGTAAACTTTCAGTTATTAAATTTTTTGCTGTAGCCTATCAATGCTTCTGATTTTATTTTTAATTTTTTCGCATTTTTGGGTGACTTGCTTCGTTTCTTGATAATCGTTTCTTAATCTCTTAATATGCTTATAATATAAGCATATTAAGAGATGCGACATAACATATTAAAATAAGTGCAGAAGGTTTAGTATGTAGCTTTATCATTATAGACATTAATTTTGTTATGAAAATTTGCAATAGGTCCAAATGTACATTTAGAATGGGTGTTTTGTCCATTATTGATCATGCAATAGCATACACAAGACTGCAAATGAAGTATTATATGTATTGTTATTTTGTTCCTAATTATACAACTTTTAGGTTATTGATTCAGGATATATAGCGGATGTAAGTAATGTATTTATTTATTATACAGTATGAACTTTTAGACAATTTGATAATACATATGCAAAGGGAAAAAAGGACAGGTGAAGATAAAGACGTGTGGAGGCCGATTGTAGTCAACCTGATTTCAGAAGACGACAGACGATGATGACTATTGCTTAAAAGACGTGTTCATTGAAATTTATCAAAATCTTGGCCAAAGATCCACTTTTGTTATGCTAATTTGGAAGCACAAACAAGGACAGATTTTGTGAATTTTGAGATTCCGAGACAACTCATATTTGTGATGCTTTGTTGTTGTAGGAGTGCCCAGGGATTCCTACATATGAAGATTGTAAATCATGACGGCAAGTTTATTCTAGGTCAGTTCAGTCAGCCGTTTGATAGCATACCACTTATGATAGAGTTCTACTGTACTAGCAAACTTCCCATCAAGGGTAACGACCACATTTGCCTTGTCAGACCTCTTGATAAGCAACCGCTGGCGTAACTCACTCAGAGCAAGATAGGTCCAATGTCATAAGTGAAGGGTAACAATAGACTGTCTCTTATTCCATATACATGGAATAGAAATGAAAAGTCTTGCGAGTCATAAGTGATGAGTACGGCCAGACTGACGGCCAGTCTGTAGTTTCCATGGATACGGAAGAGAAATATAGAGAGAGAGGTCAGTGAAGCGTAACGACCAAACTCTCTCTAGTATGTCTCGGGCAAACGGCTTCTTTCAAGTGCTGTCTATCTCTGCTTCTCCTTCTTCTATGTACGTGTTTCCTCTATGTTGTTTAAGTGTCGATGTTTAATGTGTTTTATGTGTTGCAGAACAACGTGTCGCACAGATGTTGTTGTTGGTTGTGCATCAATGTAACTGCCTTGCACATGTGCAACTAGCTCTGTATTGTGCATAGTTGCACTTAAATGTCTTTGCTGCCATACAGCATGACTGTGTTATATATATATAATATATGTGTGTGTTCCCTCGCATTGTATGCTAGTCATGATTCACATCCTATCTGTTAGCTGCATTCAAGATCGTGTCAATGCTGCTTACGTGTGCTTACTTTGTGTACCGTGCTAACTTTGTGCTTCACATGATTCAGATTTGTACTACTGTAACATATTCATTCATGCATAATAAATATTGACACGTTATTGATTGATCCGATATTGATTTATAGATGTTGGTGAATTGTGTGAAAGTAACACATCTGGTTGTGTTAATGAAAGTGGAATGTTTGTGAATTTAATAGTAAATTTGTACGTTGATTGTGTATTTTGCAAAGGGAGGTTTGTATCTCTTTTTTAAGTTGGGTTAGAGTCAGTTCTCAATGCTCTGTATGAGCAGGATACTATAGTCAGCAGTGACTGACTGCTAGTGTCACGTTACATCATGTCTCGCTGTGTCATAGATGTCATAGATGTTGCTGTGTCACGTTACATCATGTCTCGCTGTGTCATAGATGTCATAGATGTCGCTGCATAAACGTGACAGCTGCGACGGTGTGATACAGAGTGTCATGAGTTTAGACATCCATGACTGTATCTTGCAGACAATGACACGCACATACATGATCAGATGTCTGCAACAGACAGACGATGAACTTTGAGTCTGGGATCAGACATTTGTGACCATGGTTTGTACGCTGATGAGAGTACACTATGACATATTTGTGATGACACACACACACACACACACACACACACACACACACACACACACACACACACACACACACACAGAGATGTGCGATTCTGTAATGAGACGTATGTCACAGTAGCATGTAGACAATCGTAGGTCTGAATCTGTACACATGGAAGGAATTCTATTCGAATGACGAGTTTGATAGCCGTTGAATTTGATATGAGTGTTTACATTGTGAGATTTGTTCTGCAACTCTTGTTAAATTTTGCTAGATCTGCTGACAGTGCAGAGTTCTTTATGTGCATATATTCTATGTTGAATGTTGAGTGAATGATAGTGCCAGGCTTGTTGTACTCTTGTTGAGTGAATGATAATGCCAGGCTTGTTGTACTCTATGTTGAGTGAATGATAATGCCAGGCTTGTTGTACTCTTGTTGAGTGAATGATAATGCCAGGCTTGTTGTACTCTTGTTGAGTGAATGATAATGCCAGGCTTGTTGTACTCTATGTTATCTTGCTAGTTCGTGTTGTTGAACTGAGATGTTAGTCGATTTTGTTGTTATATTTCCTGACCCGAGTTTGTCCTGGCATTATTGAAGATATTAGTTTAATAAGTTTTTGTTTTGTGTCTGCCGGTAGTCTATCATCTATAGTGTAGATATAGTGCTACATTCGTTTATTACGCAAGTTGGTTTATTATCATGACATCGATGTATTATGACATTAATTTATTATGACTTTGGTTCATCACACCGACTTAGCATGACATTAGTTTATCGCGATCTAGACCTGTGACATCAACTTAGCATGACATTTATTTTATGATAATTATCGGCCTGTTATCATTACGTCAACATGTCTGAATAAAAGATTACGACATCATTGCTACGTTATTTTTTCATAGCCTGTTAAGCATATCATCTATTTTAGTCGATATTGACAAGGTTTTTGTTTTGTGTTTGATTTTGAAACTAGTCATTTTACAATATACAGATTTTAGAATGCATGAATTCTGACATATTTTCGTATGTTTGATCCTTCTGTTCGTATGTTGAAGAGTATTACCTTAGAGCGCTTCGCAATGGATTTTGAGAGTGTGGCTCGTTCATGAATCAAAGTACATGTGTCTTCGCTAATTGTCTGCATTTTCATTTGCATCTATTTTGCCTTTTCAACTTTTGTCTGCACTAAAAAAAACTCTCAAATTCTCATTAAAAGTTTCAGAGAAGGAAATTAAAATGTGTTCTCTTCTTAGAGATTTCTGATGCATGTTACTGGCCAGTTGTTGCATTGCTTGGCGTAGAAAATCATTAACTTGATGTCATCCTAGTGCTTGACACATTGCAGATATAGAGGCTGGTATGGAGAAGGGCATCAGGCTATGAAATATTTACTTCCTGATTCTACAATTTGTGAATGGATGTGCTCTAAGTTGTAATTGATTGTTTTGAATGGGTTTGCCAATATCTGATTTTCCATTTTATAGTGAGTGAAGAATTTTTTAGAAGCCTTCCGACATGAGGGAGGCGAGAAATTATTGTAAGATGATGACGATGATATTATTTTAATAGGATTCTCTTTCAAGTCTGTATTAGTTTTCTTGTATGAGTTGTGTTATTTGACATTAAATCAAGAACAAAATTCTTGTATGTATTGTATCACACCTGTGACTCGCAGCACCATCTCTCGTGCAATTCTACAAATGCAATATATTATGTTTAGATAATTTATACACAGTTATATAAATATATGTGTGCAATTTTTGCATGGAATTTATTGTAATATTGTGAAAGTAACTGTTGGTCTTATTGGATGAGGAATTGTTGTGAATTCAGGTGTAAGAAACTATGTGTGAAATAGACTGTCAAGTGCTTGTAATGTCATAAAGTACGGTTGACTGTGTAAAACTGTGGCAGATAGTGCTTGGCGTGCAATACGTAGCTCAGTTAGTTGCTCGCTAGTAGCATGCTACCACTGGTGATATAGTGCAATACGTAGCTCAGTTAGGTGCTTGCTAATAGTATGCTATCACTGGGGATATAGTGCAATAATTAGCCGAGTAGTTGCTCGCTAATAGCATGCTACCGCTGGAGCAATGGTGCAATAAGTAGCCGAGCAGTTGCTCGCTAATAGCAAGTTACCACTGGAGTAAAAATGCAATAAGTAGCTCAGTTATTTGCTTGCTAGTAGCATGCTACCACTGGAGTAATAGTGCAATAAGTAGCTCAGTTAGTTGCTTGCTAGTAGCATGCTACCACTGGAGTAATAATGCAATAAGTAGCTCAGTTAGTTGCTTGCTAGTAGCATGCTACCACTGGAGTAATAGTGCAATAAGTAGCTGAGAGTAAGCTTGCTAATGGCATTCTATCACTCTGAGGATATAGTGCAATAAAACCCTATTAATTGTACAATGCATGGTTTCACTGCCACAATATGTTGGATTAGCAGATTTATTGGATCAATTGATTTTACCAGTACTCTCAAATACTACTGTGTTGTAAAGGCCCAGTCTGTATTTTGTACTTTTCTATTTTGATTACTCTGTAGTGTTGCAGTTGTGATGCCATTGCCTTGTTGTCGGTTGCCTATCTGTTGCCTTCTGTGCTAACAACCACTAGAGGGCTACGCAATGAATGCTCAGTGCTTTGCACCAAGTCTAAGATATTTAACAGAAAGGCGGTTTAACATAGACTCTGCGTGGGTAGCGCTTGTGTGTAGAATTGGTTTCGTGCATGTGTGTTTGTTTTGTGTTTGTGCTGTGCTCGTTCTGTGCTGTGTCATGTGTTGAACAATGTTAGCTGCACGCCAGTCTATTTATTCGTCTCGTGTCTCCGTAATGCTGTCGGTAAACTATGCGTTTTGAACTGCTGGGATTCTGCTGTGTCTGGACGAGGAATCTGTTATTTGGACCATGATCGTCATCATCATCGTCATCATCATCAGTGCTCTGCCCGAAGGCAGTTCCTTTTTATCCTTTTCCTCCACAACTCACGATCCTCTGCTTTCCTTTTCATTTGCTCATATGATGTCTCCATCAATTCATGAAGCAATTCCTCTCCTTCCTTCAATTCTGCCTTCTATCACATCTTTCATCAATCCCTCGCCCATCAACACATGTCCGATCCAGTTTTTCTTCCTTTTTTAAGACTGTTTGCACCATACTTCTTTCTTCTCTCACTGCATGTTGCACTTGCTTATTAGATTTCTTGTCTGGCCAACTTACTCTTTCCACTCTTCTCCATAACCACATCTCAAATACTTCCAACCTATCCTTCTCTTTCGCAAGGTCCATGTCTCACAGCCATATAAGGCTACTGGCCAATTTAAACATTTGACCAACCTTTTTCAGTCCTCTACTGAACCTCTTATTCATAAGTTCTTTCCTCTTATTAAAAGCATCCTTTGCCATTCCTATTCTTTCTTTGACTGCTGCCATACATACACCATCTTGAGTCATCACCGACCCTAAATACTTGAACTTTTCTACCTGTCCAATGTGGACAGTTTTTCTATCTGTCCAATGTATGTCTAGTCTGATAAACACTCAATCAATGTGTGTGTATTATTAATCTATCATCAATAAAACTCAATGCAAGTCTGATGAATGTTCATGAAACACTAACATCAATCTAATGTCATTGCTTTGAATCTACTTGATTAATGTGCAGCTGTTTGTGCAGAAATGAAAGGCTTTGTTGTCTACAGTCTATACAATAAGACTAAATCACGCAACACATGAACTGACAACTTTGTAAAGTCTATCTAGAGCTGTATTAGGCATGACGGTTCTTCAAAAGAAGTACCAGGTTATAATAAATAACGCTGCAAATAATAAAATACTTCCCAAGAAAATATAAAAATAGGTTTCGACGTCATCGTTTTTATATTCATTTATAATATTAAAGCACGAGTCACTGCAAACTTTAGACAAATTCAACATTATCCAAATGTAGCAAAGAATAGCTGCTCATCAATAACAGGTTTCACTGTATCATAACCAGATTTCACTTTCAAGGGTGGGGTAAAAATTGCAAAAATAAAAAATAATCCTCTGTGGCAATCGAAATCGTAATCTTCCCACCAATCTTTAGCCTCATTCTACTGTATGGCTTGATATGATATGGCAAGCCATTTGCCAAGATTACGACCCCTGCACTTCTCCCGGGACTGACCTCAATGACCATCCTTGGCGTTGCCATACAGAATGACTTGCGCATGAATTGCCATGTCAACAATCTATGCGCCAAGGCCACACAAAACTTATT
>JAQFYQ010001276.1:0-13699 GCA_034694885.1 Buchholzia appendiculata | reverse complement strand
TGTGTGTGTGCGTGTGTGTGTGTGTGTGAGAGAGTGTGTGTGTGTGTAGGGTGTGTGTGTCGTGTGACGGTACTTTGCTAGCTACATGTAAATGACGCCCTTACAGCCGTTACCACGGCACATGCTTTCTAGCCATTGACTTACCTGATTACTTGATTGCCATGTAAGAGGAATGACGAGTCAACAAGCTATCAATTACAAGCCGTAGTTTTAGTGTTATATCATAACATTCCACGAAACATACAATTTTAAAACAAAAGAAACATACAGCGTGAAAAACACTGATAAATGCAGCAGTTCGTTCAGCTGAAAATCATTTACAAAGTCAAAATATCAATTAAATAAAATGAAACAACACATATGCTACAGACCCTTTCTCACTGTATGAAGTACATAATACGATATCTACAATATAAATATTGATAAATTAATTAAGAATTAAATAAAAATATATATTGTGCTGCTTATTATTACAGATGAAAGAGCAACACAATCATACTGTTGAACAATGTCTAGGAAAAATCTGAGCCGTTCATAAAACACCGTTATTTATCAACAAGATACTACTATGAAACAAGGATTTAGAGGTCGCGGCTTGAAGGGAAGCCTAGTGCTTTCGGAACTTGCCGCTCTCCCTGTTAAAGAGTCCGGCCGAAGAAACCGGTGGGGAGAGGAACCTACAGTTCCACATAAAATTAAACTCTTTCAAAATATCTCTCTGATGACGTTAGACTATCTCCTAATCTCTCTACCTTTAAAGAACGACTTAAAACATTTCACTTCCTTCACTCTCTAGCTAGTGCACAGCCCACACCTTTGATTCAATTTTGTTATTTGAAATTTGTGCTGTTATAAATTGATGTAATAATAATAATAATATCAACAGAACGTGACGTCACGTAAAGCTACGTGACGTCACGTGAAATCAATGCTCGTACGTGACGTAGAAAAAGTCGATTTGACAAATATCAATATTAATCTGTGCTGATCCTGTTTTATAGAGTAAGGATCCCTGTTCTATCTACAGTCGCGTATAAATGCCATAAAATTTCTTGGAATTGAAATTTTATTCATATGACTGTAAACGATTTATCCTAAATTTCTAGTATGATTCCAGATACAGTTGATAACAATGCATTGAGCAATGTTAACGACACACGCGGATGATATAAGCACGGACTTCTCCGCCACCTCTTTCGGCATAATCTCGCACACATACACATAGTAGTAGCCAGAGTGCGGCTTGCACAGCCAGAGACTGTGTCAATCACAGACACAATCTTGTAAAGATCATCATACGACGTATAAAGGCTGTCAGAGTGTGCTAAGGACACATACAAGTAGAACGACAGGAGATGCGTGTGACATTGCTATCTACAACAGGCGATACTGTGCTGCCTCTGCCAAGATATAGCCTGTAACATACAACACAGTGCGTGCAACGTATCTACAGTTAGTATTTACAATAGAGTATCATACATTCAATAGGCAAGACAAGCTGATAAACTGTTATCATCACCTTCACAAGCATCGTGATATCATCATCTTAATAATCATCATCATAACAAACATATTTTCAACAATTATGACTATGGAGTTTTGCGCAAATTCTAGGACTATCCATATCAAATTTATTCGTGTACTTTAAAGATTCACATAACAGAGTTTTTCTCATGCAACAAGATAGAAGATTATTAGACAGAGTCGAAGAGAGTTTACCTATCATTTTTCTGCCAAAGAAGCGAACAAGAAATTTGCCAGATTCTCTCAAGACAAAAGGTCCCTGGGAGGCTTCATTTTCAATATAGATATTTGCTTTCTCTTTAAGAAGGACCGAGTCCCGTGTCCTCTATACTTCGGCCATGAACCGTACAACAAACCGATGTACTTTGAAGTGTGTATCGAAAACAAATAAGCAAAAGAGCGTGGAAGGCGACTGACAACGACTACAAATGTAGCTCCGCCCATTTGCCATGTGTTACTAGAATCATTGTTAGTTACTTGATTACAGACGTTGTCTAGTACAAAAGTAATAGCTACAATAAGTTCTACATTAATATATTGTATAAATGCGCGACAATCGTAAGCGCGATGGCAGATGTAAGGACAATAAGCTTCTCAATTTATTAGCATGTACGCTAGCAGTGCACACAATAGTCACGTGTTAAATGCACTGAAAGGCTGTTGGTAAGTAGATAATAACGTACTGAATGGCTAAGAGCATACAATGTTACCTGGCACTTTGCACTGCAGTAAGCGACTCTCTTACAAGCCGAGCAGATAAAGTTAGCTGGCAGCTGACACGTCTCGCACCTTGCATTATCCATATTCACGACTCCCTGCTGCTGCTGCTGCTGCTGCTGTTGATGGCCCCCGAGCAGCTGGACCCCGGACAACTGGCCCCCTGGCTGATGTTGATACAGGCGCGAGGAAGGGACCACGGCTCCCGCCATACCAGGGTCAATTAGCATTTGCTGAACATTCCGCTGCATTCCAGGGTCCGAGAGAGATGGACCCTGGGCCGTCTGAGGGTAGACAACCTGACCAATTTTACTGCGTCCCATTGACTGCTGCTAAATATAAAATCAAAAGAGTAGTTTCGAATTTTTGAGAGTACAATCCGAAGTGACATTTAAACAAACCCCTGTTATCACAAACATCCAAACATTAACTTTTATTAACTACTGTAACAACAGAGCACATATTTTGAAACTAGCATTTAAAGTGGCACTTCTATAAACATTTTCATACAGGGTTTCATGTAGTGCAACTGGTTTGACAGGCAAAGGGGCGTGACTTATACAACAGGTTTGACTGGCAAAGGGGCGTGACGTGTGCAACTGGTTTGACTGGCAAAGGGGCGTGACGTGTGCAACTGGTTTGACTGGCAAAGGGGCGTGACGTGTACAACTGGTTTGACTGGCAAAGGGGCGTGACGTGTGTAGTGTATTTGCAAGAACGTTGAACTTCGAAGACAGAGAAGTGATGTCTGTGCTAAGAGAGCTTAATGGCAGGAACTGGTGAATGTTGATTCTTCACATGTAGAGCGAGGAATGATGTGAATTATTGGAGTCGGTAGTGAAGAAGTTAAATCCAATCTAATAAGTGCTTGCATAACTGTCGTTGAAACAGATTGAATAATATATAATGTTTTAAGGATTTCATAGAGTACGGAATCCCGGGCACGCAGTAAGTAAGCAATACAGGAATAGAAGCTAACTGAAATTTGACTCAGCAACGAGAACTTGTAATATGGCGAGCTCGTAATATGCGAGCTTGCAACGTGGCGAGCTTGCAACATGGCGAGCTTGCAAGATAGCGAGCTTGCAACATGGCGAGCTTGCCCAGTCATATAATTTGAACGTTCTGCACAAATGATTGTGTAAGTAAGATGTTCACATCTAGACCAAGTACATCACACAGGTTGCTGAATAATATTAAATGTTTATGATGATACTACTAGGACGATGATGACAAATTGACAATCATTGTCTCTTTACTCTGCTACCTGCTTCAACATAATACTGACATCAACCATTAAATTCTTAGTATATTTTATAAACAAGGGCATGCGGTCGTAAAAATCCAAGCCATACAGAGGCCTCTCGGGACGCTGGTGTAATGTCGACACTACATGTGTAATGCCAACACTATATCTCTGATTTGTCACCACTTTTATATATTTTATTATAGCATGTTAAACTTTTCAATGGGGGAACAGAATGAAAAATGATTATGAATATTGATGAATATCTGAATGAGTTGACTTACACTCTGATCTATGGCAACAAAGACGTCTCGAGGCCTTGGTGCAGCTACTTGAGCAGTTGCAGGCGTCATGTGACGCACGACGTTTCTCATTGGCTGACGAGTCATCACAGCAGACTGATGTACTGCAGCTGCTGTTGTCATCCTCAGCTGCTGCCCTGGGAACCCTCCAGCTGCTGGCTGACCACTGAATCTAGGATCGTTGGAACCTTGCATCAGAATTCTGTGCTGCGCTGCAGCTGGATTTCTAATCTCTGGCCCATACTGCGGTACTCTGTCTACAACATCATCATACTGTCTGTGATAGTTCCTTGTCTGGACGGGACCAGCGATGGGTGGAGTCTGCATGGAAACTGAGTATGTAGGATATCTGACACCTTCATTGGATCTGTTAGAAAGTTGGATTGATGGATAAACTGGAGCAACTTGGGTTTGACCTCTATGATTCAAACTCATGTGCTGCTGCTGATGCAGCTGTTGCTGCTGCTGGTGATGTTGAGTAGGGTGTCGAACAAGTGTGTTCACTCCTGCTCCTCGTGAAGCAGTAGGAAAAGGTGCGTTGTACATCTGATCAATGTCGAGTTCGCTGTTGTAGACGGCAGATCTCAGAGAGCCCACGTTGACCTGAGCAGTGCTTGCTATGATGACGTTACTCTGGCGCTCTATCGACCCAGGCACACTCTTCATCACGAGCGGCAAAGGTTGGTTGTCTGATTGCGTGGCAGCGTATGGCGGGGGGTGCATGACATGTCCGGAGGCAGATTGGATGACATGAGAGGGTGGATGTTTTAGACGACTGGGAACAGAGTGCTGTGCATGCATTGCAAGTGGATTGACGCTCCAGGCAGTGGATGTGGCATGATTCATCGCGTCACTTTTTTGTCGTGCGCACCATCCAGGCGCCACTAGTTCTCTAGAAGCGCCATCAGCTCTCACTCTCTCACCCTTCACAAGTTCCTGCTGGTAAACTCTCGCCACTTCACGTACTCCTTGTCTTTCAGGTGCAATCTGTTCAAAGTTATCAACAATCAACTCGTAGGATTTCTCCCGCGCATGTTGCAGGTTGCTGATATCAGCAGACTGTGGTGTGAAAGTATGTCTGGGCAATCCAGGGTGTGGCAGCTGATTGACGGCCTGAAGTTTCTGATCAACGTCCAAGTTCTTAGGAGCAACTCTGGCTATTTCATTAGTTTGAAGTTCTTGCCGGTTGCCAAAGTCATGCTTTGTTCTTTTGATATCCACCTCAAAGTTAGCTTCGTTGTTTGGCAATCTGTTCGTAAATGTTCTCGGTTCAGAATTTAGTTGTAGATTAATATCATCGGCAGATCTTTTATATCTATGAATAATCTTTTGCTCCTCATGTTGTGTTATATTTCTTGGATCAGCGGTGAGGATTTCTCTGTCAAATGAAGGCAGCCTGGATTCAACCAGTGTTTCGCGCTCCATATCTTTGAGGTAAGGATCCCCTGCTGTTGATAGCTGTACAATATTTGCACTCATAGTGACAGGTATATTACTGCTCGACGCCTGTTTCAAATCTTCAGTATGGGTTTGAACTGTTTGGATTTGAAGTGTGCTTAAGACACCTGCTTTCTGCGGAGGCAGTCCACTCAGTTCAACGATGTCCTCTGTTCTTTCGCCTGTTGCAACAGTTTCTTTACTTGTTAGTATTTGTGGACGAATCAGATGATCTGCCAGAGCTTTGGTATTGATAGAAGCGTCCAAGTTAGAAGTAGCATTCATAACTGCCTCAGCGGTGCTGTTGGAAAGAGAAGATCGACTGTCTGGCAATGATGGTATGCTCTTCGCATAACTTACAAGCTGCTCATTATTTGATTCATCATTGATCAGTCTTGGACGTGGATTTATAAATACACTTGCAGCCTCTTGTAATATTGGCAACGAGTTGTTCACATTCTTGGAAGAAAAATCTATGTTTGTGCTGGTTAACGCAGCATTTGTATCTGCTGAAGATGCCGTTGGTGATATAACAATCGTCGAAATATTTGTTAAAAGTGGTGCCTGTTCTGCAGTCAAGACAAGTTTCATTTGCAGAGATGCTTCTGTTTCAGAACCAGGCGAGAAATAGTGTGAAATAGTCAGAGGTTCAGTGCCTTGTGGTAAGGACGAATTTAAAAGAGGTGTTCTTCGGTCGATGTTTGTTTTGGATATTGCTGATGGAACGGACGAAGATCGACTGTTAGTTGCATCGTCAGAACACATTTCAGAGTTAATTGCCGCAACTGGATTTGATCTACAACTGCGAGTTTCATCTGATGGTATCACAACATTTGATTCAGCGGCAGACGGCAACGTTACAGACTTATTAGAGGTTCTGTGAACAAGGTCTGCAATATCATGGATCCTAGAAGCATCATTATCCAAACTAGTAATATCTTTAGATGTCGCAACTTTCGAGCAATCACTTTGAACTTTGATGTTTTCTGCAACTGTGTCTGTCAGAGAAAGGCGTTCGTTATTAGCTACTGCCTTCAAAGATACTTCATCAGAAGCTGCATTCAGTACACTAACCTCGTAACTTGCAATATTTGCTGAAGCAGGTTTTATAAGTACCTGTTCCTCCAGAACGTCAGGTATCACGATAGCCTTATTCATATTACTGGATAATATTAGATCATTCGATTTAACGTACTCGACGACCGCTGGTCTGATGTCTTCAACCAGACCTGGTGTAGTCACAACAATCTGCTTACTACTAGAAGATGATAGGTTGAGTGAAAGATCAATAGGAACCTCAACGGATTTCAATGACACAGGATTTTGATATGCTGTATTACAAGAAATGGATGAAATAGGTTCAACGGAAGCTGATTCGTTCAAATATTTTCCAGGACCAGGAGACAGTTTCTTCATTGGTATTGCGTTATCACTTTGATGCAAATCATGACGGTGGATCAGAGGCTTTGAAAGCAGCTGATGAGCTTGTTCTCCTCGAGTACCAAATTCAGGCGTCAAGTTCGACTTTTGCTGCGGTTGATGCATATTGTGCAGGGGTTCTTGCTGCTGCGTCGACCTCTGGTGAGTCTCTGGCTTCTGATGTTGCTGATGCTTTAGCAGCTTCAACTCTTGCTCTTGCTCTATTTGCTTTTGCTGTCGAAGTACCTGATCTTGATTAAATATAGGCACTTGTTGTCTGTGCAATACCTGTTGTTGCTGGTGTTGATGTTGCTGCTGCTGTTGCTGCTGCTGTTGCAGGTGCTGTTGCTGCTGCTGTTGCTGCTGCTGTTGCTGCTGCTGTTGCTGCTGCTGTTGCTGCTGCTGTTGCTGCTGTTGCTGCTGCTGTACCAGCTGCTGCTGGAACTGTTGATGTTGTTGTTGTTTTGTCGTGTCATCCTGTAGCTGGCGTTGCTCCTTTTGCTTCTGCAATTCTCGTTGACGCTGTTGATGGCTATCAACAGCTTGTCCATCTAAGACGACTGTTTGGACTACATTCTCCTCATAAGGTCGTTTCCAGTTTGGTCTACCTGGATTAACCAGCCGAGTCTCATCCGCCATGTAAAAACGATGTTCTGGAGTTTCACTAGAGACAACTAAGGAACTTCTGCTCGAAGGAGTTTGGTACGGTTTACCTGGCTCACCCCGTCCAACAATTTGCAAACCTACTTCTCTTCTCTTGTCTGTTTCAGGACCTCGGTACATGACCAGATCATCCTGCCTTACACTTGGGCGCCCATATTCATTGGATACTTGGATGCTCGAGGTATTTTTCATAGCAGTTGAAATGTGCTCACGAAGAGGATTCTGTTGTACCTGATGCTGTAATGCAGTGGACTGGTCAATAATCTCAATATTTGTTGGGTGGCGAAGAGGCTGATGTTGATCTGGATGCACAGCCAACTGACTTTCAACAAAATCCTGTTGCTGGATTCGAACTTTTCTTGATTCAGCAAAGCGTTCGCCGTCAATAAATTGACGCTGTGAAACCAGCGACTGAGTTTGAAGTCCGTGAACTGTAGGCGATGCAAGGACTTGGCCAGATTCTATGCGATGTGCTGTCAGTGAAGAATGTTGAGCCAGAGAATGATCAAGGCGCTGTGTCGCTACGGGTGACGCATGGCGAAGTTTCGGACCAGGAACGTGATCCAAAACCACCGACACTTTTGGAGATTCAAGGTGTCTCAAGTTGGGAACATGGTCAACATGTTGGAGCGCCATTGGTGACGCTATACGACGTCTCTGGCTAGAGTTTTGGTCAAGATTTTGTCCAACGACTGGAGATGTATGTTGTCTCTGACTTCCATGTTCTACTCCTGACATCTGTCCAGGATCGCGAATAACGGCTAGATCTTGCGCTTGCACATTTCTATAATATTCCACGTCTCTCGCTCGATGCTGTAACTGCTGCTCATTTAGTGCTGCTGCCTGCTGTTTCTGCTGCTGATGTGTTATATGTTGCTGAATTTGTTGTTGCTGCATAAGTTGCTGGTACTGCTGTTGTTGTTGTTGTTGCTGCTGCTGCATATGTTGTGGATTCTGCAAGCGTTGGCCTTGTTGTTGTTGTTGTTGATGCTGCTGCTGCTGTAAGATTATTGGATCACGTTGTTCGATTATCTCTTGATGAATACTCTGAGATCTTTGCGAGTGGATCCTCTGTTGAACTGAAAGTTCGTCTTGAAAGACTGTCGGTGCTTGCTGACTATGCTGATACTGAGCAAGTGGAGGATTTCGCGGTGCGTGGATATGTTGATGTGGTGGATGTTGATGCGCTACAAGGATTTGTTGCTGGTACTGGTTGTTCTGTGGCAGTGGTTGCTGTTGCATCACTACCTGCTGCTTCTGCTGTTGTTGTTGCTGCGATTGATGCTGCTGTTGCTGTTGTTGTTGCTGCTGGTGTTGTTGATAAAGTACATTTGGTGGCTGCTGTTGTGGATGACGAAAATTTTGTTGAGGTTGTTGATGGAATGTGTTTGATGGCTGTTGCTGCTGATATTGTAAAGTTTGTTGCTGTGGTGGTGGAGGCTGTAAAATCTGTTGGTGTTGCAGACCTTGTTGACGCTGCTGTTGCTGCTGTTGTTGTTGATGTTGCTGCACGCTTCGTTGCTGTTGCTGGTAAGACTGTTGGTTTGGCAAGGGCTGATAGTGAGAACGCTGGTATTCAGCTCTTGGTTGGGAGAGAGCCACATTGGGCTGAGGTTGCATAGGTTTACCTTGCAATAAAATGGGCTGCTGTTGTTGCTGATAGATCTGTTCTTGATGCAATCTCAACTGTTCTTCTTCCAAAGTTCGGTCTCTGGGAGCGCTGGGTGGTCCCATGGGCAGAGCTTCAGCAGTCACGTATTCACTCCCAGAATTTTGAAGCTGATGTTGCTGTTCGTTGGCTGAAATAATCTGATGATGATGCTGCTGTCTCTGAAGCTGCTTCTGCGGCTGTTGTGTGTGGAGAATTAATTCACTCAATTCTTGTTTCCTTTTCACCTCCAGTGTTCTTTGTCTTTCCATGTCCGTCCATTGGGCTGTTTGCCTCTGATTTTCATCAATGGTTCCTTGAATTCGTTGTCGTTCCACTCTAAGATCACTTATGTTTTCCACCATGTTGATGGGTCTGCTGGAATGAGACAAAGAAACCAGATCCCGCACACTAGTTTCTTGCTGGATCTCTGTATTACTGAAAGACTGTAACACAGTGATAGGAGCGAACCTTGGGGCATCCAATTTTCCTGAATGCGCTGGAGAAATTTGATGAAAGTGAGGCCCAACTGCTACACTTGATACAACGCTGATGCTATGAGGATTTCTGCCTGGTAGGCTTGTATACTGAGCGACATGAGGGACACACGAAAGATTCTCTGATGAGTTAACATGCAAGACAACATCTTGTGTGTGACCAGCCTGGCGGTTTACAAATGTAACAGATTCTGGTGTTTTGGATTCATTTAATCTAGTAGGAACAGCGTTCATTGTCGCATTCTTCAATGCTTCGACTTCTTGCTGAAATTTTTCTTTTTCTTCAATTAAATGTTTGATTTCTTCATCTTTCTTTTTTGACTCATCGAGCACACGTTGATACTCTGACTGAAAGTTTGCAAGCAAGTCTGAAGACTGGGCCTTTTGTGCTGTGAGAGAGAGTGGCACCACAGTGTTGTAGGCACTAACTTCCGTTGAAGGTTCAACTTGTTCTCGTTCCACTGTCAAGTCAATAATAGAAATATTTGGCTTGATGTCCTTAGCAAATATGGCATCATATTCCCCGTAACCTCCTGAGAATGATGATGAGTACCCACCAGACTTCGTAGTGTTGGAAGAATTTACAACATCTGATATATTGAAGAGTTGATCAGGAAAGGTTTGATCCTGGGATGCTGGTGGTACTCCTGATATGGGACTTGTCACTGGTGCACAAATGATGTCAGTCAAGTTGAAGGAATCCTTGGGGAGAGATGTGAGCTGGACAACATCAGTCGCCTTGCATAATTCTCCTGTCCATACTTCAGCATTTTTATCATTCATTGCATCATCATCTCCTCTTTCATTATTATTCATAGGATCCCTTATATATTCATCGCTGACCGATCGATTATAAGAAGGTGTCTCAACAGCATCCAAACAATACAATGCTGAACAACTGTTAGCCTTCACAAGACTCCCTCCAACATTTTCATCATTTAACATCAACACATTTGTCAAATTATTTTCCATAAAAGCTGGTGACATTTTAGCTACACGCTGTTCTGTGTGAACACTGCCAGGAGTAAGTGAAGGAGGATGACAAGCCTGAGATTCGCTGAGAAAAGCAGAATTGCTGATCATTAAAGCAGAGGACCCAGAGCTTCTAGGCGCTGCCTTCACGCTAGCTCTTGCTGGCAGTGAATCCACAGAACGCTGCAAGTGTTTCGACACCCTCTCGACATCCGGTGATGTCACCTGGTTCGGGAGATTGAACTGAGAATATGAAGATTGAGAGTGTTGTGCTGAGATGTGTCCTAGTACTTGATGAACTGGGACAGGAGCAGTCAGATCTATCAGATTGTGATCCTTAGCTAGTGTACTGTCATCAGACTCAAAACTTCTTGAACTGAGCATTTTTCTATTCATGGATGGACTGACAGAAGAGAGAGGAATAGATACAAGAATCTGTGGTCTTGTTTCACTGACAGTCTCTGGTTCAGCACTTGACATCCAACCTCGCTGATGTGATGAACTGTATGGCGCTTGACTTACTCTATGACAGGATTGGGTGCCGGCAATGATGCGAGGATGCAAAGCACTAACTGATCCCTGACCTTCAGGACGACGACTCATCAGTCCAATGTCTCGGCAGAACTGTGTCTTGTTGAGGGACGACAAGTTGGACGAATCCCTCATGGTAGAACTAAGGTCAAATTCTTGAGATGATGATTCCGTAAATGGCTCGACAACATTTACCTTTGTCATAGGTGAACTAAATCTTGAAGAAATGGATTTGGGAAATTGAAATCTCTTGGCATACAGAGTTGAACTGATGGCGCTTGATGGCATATGGTAACATGATGAAGATAACGGACCACTAATTGGATGCTTGCTGCTTCCTCCAGGAGGATCCACACATGAAACCTCTCTTCCTACTGCGCTGTTAAGGATTTTACCTTCATGGACGGCACTCAGATCCAGAGCAACTTCAATCGCACTGGATTTGCACGATGGTAGTGATGAGGAATGTGTTACATCAGAGATGTTTGTAACCCGAGAGAAAGAAGCCCGGCTGAGGTCTGTTGGACTCGTGTGTGTTGGGCTGACATGTGCAGGAGAGATGCAAGACGTCGTCGCCGTGACACACGACACGTCTTCAATTCTACAACAAGCAACAAAAAATACGATACAATTTTCTTTACACTTATTTCTTTTCACTTTTTCCATCTCATCACAACATTACATCATCAGCCAAGCAGACAAACCAGTCTAGTGGCGCTGCGAGGACTGAAGGAAAGGCATGCGTCCCATGGCTCCAGCTTCAAACCGAGCTATATAAAGGAACATAATGGTAATAATATAAAAATGCATTTAGTTCAATTGAAAAGACCTTTTAAATTTACTGATGTCGAATAAACACAAACAACATACTGAAACCACAATGAATCTTTCAAATCCCAACTCACTATCTTCCACTCCTAGAACAAGCAAAGAAAATTAAAAGGTATGAAGAAATATTGTGAACCTCTTAGATGAAGTTTGCAAGCTATCCTGGAGCTTAGGAGAGAGTTGTTTCTCGGCATCAAGCTTTTCTGCTTCTTCAAATTCATGCAGAAGATCATCGATGGATGCAACTGAGATGACGCCTGGCTGTTTCTCTGTCGGGGTGGGAGACGACGATGACTCAGTAGACCTTGACGGTACAGAAAGGTCATCCTTGTTCATTGTCTGTATCTTCTGTTCAAGCCAGTTGTAGCGAGGTCCGAGCTCGCGACTCAGTACATCAACATTGACCAACTGAGGCTGTTGTGACTCGTTTCTACTTCGCTTGGACTTGGACCGCTTCTCAGAGACAGCAGCAATGGTGGGGGTCTGGGATGTCTGATCGTTCTTGTTCTGCAGCTGGGACTTGTGATGTTGCCCGTGATTGGGTTTGGATGACTGCCCGTGATTGGGTTTGGATGACTGTTTACGTGCAGCGACTTCGTCTCTGAATTCACTCGAGGGGTCACCTGCAACTTGCAAGCGACAGAGACGTCATTCGGTATTTACAATTATAGATTAACAATCATCATGCAGACATTTGTTCACAACATCAACCACTATCTCGTATCAAATGTATCACAATAATACATAGATATCATGTAGACAGAAATATGTAAAACAGGTGTTCAATCAGGTCCATGGTCTGGGGTTTTTGAATTCATTATAATTAACACTTCATTTCCTGCTGACGTCCACAAACTAACCTAACTTTGAGCCTATAAAGGGCATCGTTGAACTAGCCTAACTTTGAGCCTGTAAAGGGCATCGTTGAACTAGCCTAACTTTGAGCCTATAAAGGGCATTGCTGAACTTACTTCTTGCGATGACGCACTGGACCACATCAGCTCGTTACATCATATCTATAAATAAATTAACGCTTGACCAAATCTAAGGCGATGTGTGTTTCACGTTGACAAGATATCACGTTAAGTAAATAGTCACGGATATTGACCTTGATATATCGATTACTTTATCTAAATGTAATCGATTTATCTTTTTCATTTGAAGAGTTTATACTGCCTGACAAAAAAGTCTAGTTACAGCTTTACTTTAGGTCCACTTTTACGTTAGAGCTTTTCGATTAACCAGGGCAACATAATTTGTATCCACTGATTTTTTTTGTATTGTTCTAAAAGAAATATGACATTCAGAATTTTTAACAAATAAAAAACGAAATAGAATATAAATAGAACCGGACTCGATTTAAAGACGATTATACAATGTGTCTGATAACCGCTTCTTAACTACTACTATAATTGTGCGAAACTTAGAAATTAAATTAAATTCAGTAATTAAAATAGATATACAGGGTGCGTCAAAAAAACGGCCCCCCTAAGCAAAATTGAAATATTTTAGCATCGGTTGAATGGAGAAAGTTGAAATTTTACAGGCATTAAGAGGAAAAAACTTGACATACGTCAGCTCAATTTTGTTCGAAAATATTAATTACTCTAAAAGTTATGCCAATTTTAATTTCAAGTAGTCAAAAATCGAGTTTTTTACATGCTTAAACTTGGATTTCACTCGGTTTTGTTACCGTCCTTGAAATGACGTTTGGATCATCACAGTGACAGGGCTTATATTTGATGATACCCAAATGTATCCTTCACAAGTTTCTGTAAATATCTTGCTATGTTTTGTATTAATCTTAAGTTAGGAAGCCGCTGACAGACGTCTTATCGTGAGCACATTGAATTTTTCAAGTTTCAGCCTGTCAATTGAGCCATTTTATCACAGTACGACCTCGAAACTTACAGAA
>JAQFYQ010001275.1:0-13700 GCA_034694885.1 Buchholzia appendiculata | reverse complement strand
TCTTGTGTGTTGTAAATCTGTCCATGCACATGTGATTCTTGTATTGTCAACTCTTGTGTGTTGTAAATCTGTCCATGCACATGTGATTCTTGTATTGTCAACTCTTGTGTGTTGTAAATCTGTCCATGCACATGTGATTCTTGTATTGTCAACTCTTGTGTGTTGTAAATCTGTCCATGTACCTGTGATTGTTGTATTGTTAACTCTTGTCTGTTGCACTTGTCTGTGCATGTACATGTGATTCTTGTATTGTCAACTCTTTTGTGTTGCACTTGTCTGTCCATGCTAGGTGAATGACAAGTATCTGACAAAAGAACACGTAGAGTTGTTCAAGAGACAGATGCTCGAGGTTATACGACTTGCGAAGGACAATGCTTCGTTATTTGGCCTCCGCTCGGGCGAGACGACGAGCGCCAGTGCGGACGAAGCGAGCGAGAATTCTCCTCCGTCGACCATCACGTCGCAGCCGCTTGAGATAACCTACACATCTCGTTCTGGCTCACTATCGTCCATGGCAAGAAGCCAGCAACAAGCTGAGGTTTTCAGTGATTCTTCTGGTACAAGCAGTGTCTCTAGCATTCAGGCGCCAGGAGTTGGCAATTTGCCATCAACCGGTTCTAACCAGCTGCCATCAGACCGCAATGTGCCACGTAATTTACCAGCTGGTAAGAAGTTGATGACAAATGCGGTGTCTCAGAGTTCGGCGGCGGCGACGGGGGCGAATACGACGGAGCCTTCGAGTGATGCAGAGTACTACACTCCTCTTGGGAGTCCCGACGAGTCGCGGAGAAACTCCCTGGCATTCGCTGCAGCTGCTGCTAACAATGTAAGTGTGCAGCATCTTGCAGTGGCTTCAGTTCTATGATTCGACTTTTAACTTCAATTATTGGTTGACTGTTTCTAGTTTATGAATTAATATGGTTTTATTAAATGAGCAAGTTCTAAGTTTGCTGTACTACTTTTTCAGACAAACCACAAGTTTAAGGGCAAGATTTGATTCATGCAGAACATGGCATTTAGTTCTATGATGTTGAAAGTAACATAGCAAGTTATTTCTAGATAGATAGAATCTTGAATTTTAGCATAAATTGTGTTGAAGCAGTACATTGTTGCATATCGAGCTTCATGTGAACCCTTTCGGCATATTGTGCTATCCTGCTATTACTATCAATCCCCAATCATCCACTATGACTGAGCATGAATGCCTGCCCCAAAGACTCTGTTCAGGCCCCCCCCCCTAACCCCATTCTTGCTAACAAGGGAAGATGCGTTAGAAATTGATTGTTAGAATCGATGCTGCCTTGGCATTTAATTCATTGAACTGATGAGCACGAAAAGATTCCCTAGAAACAGATTCTTCCTTTTAGCTGGTGCTTGCTGATTAATTTGTTTGGGTTTTATTGGGCGAATAGTCGTTTACACTGGTACGAGTACACGGCTATGAGGATCTTTGTTTTAATTGCATCGTTGGTTATTTACCATGGTATGCTGTTGTAGTGTACCAAGTAACAAAAATTTTGACATATCGTCTAGTTGGTTATTTCCAGCTTTATGGTGAAACGATTGCATACATACATGGTAAACTTTTTCCTACTACTAAGTTTAGAAATGCGTGTATTGTTTTGTTGTCAGGCTGCACGGTTGCCTCCAGGTGAAGGTTTTCCCCCGTACGGCCAGCACGGTTCTGTTGCCAGTGACAACGTGTACGACACGCTGACGTCAGTGACCAGCTTTGGTTCTGACCAGTCGGGTAATGCACTCGCGTCTCAGCAGCAGGCAATGACATCAGCACAGTCGGCTCCTGCAGCCTCAGAACTGATCCCATCTTCTGCAGGGGCGGTGGCTCCTGCAGAGGGCGAGAGGCCGACAACTCGGCTCACTTCGGTAGTGTCTGCGACGGAATTGTCCTCGGCTGAGAGCCGGCAAGAAGCCGAGATGTCGTCAGATCACGTCTCAAGTCTCACGTCCCACGAGAATAGCGTGACGCGTGGTGTCAGCGGCATGGTCGGTCCTGGAAAGTCTCCGCACGACTTTGAGCACCTGAAGAAAGCTCTTGGAAAGCTGACGGGCACAACGAAGGAAGGTGCTTCGACGTCTGTGAAGGGAACAAGACAGGAGTCGGTGGCGGACGGTCATGAGTACGAGAACTCGGTGACTGGAGCAGGTGGGGGTCACTTTGCGGGTCCTAACGGTACCATACAGGAAACATACGCCGTGGGTACGGGTGTTGGGATCTCGCATGCCACAGGGGGCGGGGTAAATACGAAGGGCGGGATTCCACCTCAGGCGGGCACAACTGCTGCTGTGAACCGCCCTGGTGGCGTGCAGGATCACGAGCAGCTGGGGAAAGTGAGCCAGCAGGGAGCAGAGGTACAGAAACAGTCCCAGCAACAACAGCAGCTGCTACAGCAGCAGCAACTGCTGCTTCATCAACAGCTGATGAAAGTTGAGGAGCAGATACAGCAGCAGCAGCTACAGATACAGCAGCAGCAGGCACAACAGCAACATTCAAAACTGATGGCTCAGCAACAGCAGCAGACGCCTCAACAATTAGAGCAGCAGCAGATGCTTCAGCAACAGCTGCTTCAGCAGCAGCAACACAACATTCAGCAACAAGTACAGCAAGCACAGCAGCAGGCAAATCAACAGGCACAGCAACAGGCAATTCAGCAAGCGCAGCAGCAAGCAAATCAACAGGCACAACAGCAAGTGCAGCAGCAAGCTTTGCAGCAGGCAAATCAACAGGCACAACAGCAAGCTCAGCAGCAAGCACAACAGCAGGCAAATCAACAGGCACAACAGCAAGCACAACAGCAGGCAAATCAACAGGCACAACAACAGGCAAATCAACAGGCACAGCAGCAAGTGCAGCAGCAAGCAAATCAACAGGCACTGCAGCAACAGCAAGCACAAAACCAGTATCCACTTCTGCAACAGCTTCAGCTGCAGGTTCAACAGCAGCTGCAGCAACTTGAACAAGTTGTTCCACAACAGCAACCACCACAGCAGTTGCAACAGCTGCAACAACAACTGCAATCTCTTCAGCAACAGTTGCAACAACTGCAGCAGATGCAACAATCAAATCAGCAGCAGCTGCCACAACTTGTACAACAACAGCAGTTGCCACAGCAAGTACAACAGCAGCAGCTGCCTCAGTCTATTCAGCAGCAACTGCCTCATCCTGTGCAGCAACAGTTGCCTCATCCTGTGCAACAGCAGCTGCCTCATTCTGTGCAACAACAGCAGCTGCCTTCACAAGGCCAGCTGCAGGGTCAGGGGGCAGGCAGTCAATTGATGAATCCTGTTCAGCAGTTGCAGTCTAAAGAGCAGCAACAGTCACAGCAGCAGCAGCAGATTCAACAGATGCAACAGCAGTTGTTGATGTTACAGAAGCAGCAGTCATTAACTCAACAACCAGCATTGAGCCAGCAACAACAGTCAACAGCACAAACAACACAGCAGCCGGTGACACAACAGCAGCAGCCTATCAATCAGCAGCAGCTGCTAGCCCAGCAGCAGCCTATCAATCAGCAGCAGCTTCTAGCCCAGCAGCAGTCTTTGACTCCGCATCCTGTGACTCAGCAACAGCTGCTAGCTCAGCAGCAGCCTGTGAGCCAGCAGCAGCAGTTACCTGTAGGCCAGCAGCAGCAGCAGCAGCTTGCTCAACCATTGAGCCAACCGCAGAATGTTGTCCAGCCTCTGCTCACTAGCCAGACAACCACGATGCCTCCTCAACATATACAACAATTACAGCAACAGTTGCTGCAGCTGCAGTTGCAACACGATCAACAGCAACAACAACAACACGCGCAGGCTGGTTTAATTACGAATGCGCCGGGTGCAGATAATTCCGCTGTGGAATTGCAGCAGCAGCAAATGAAAAATCTGCTGGCAAGTGAAGAAGCAAGACTGACAGCTGCTCTGCTGCAGCAGCAGCAGTCTTATGCTGCTGATCATCAGCTGTCATTGACACAATCAGCTGATCAGAACCTGCTGTCAGCTATGGTTGCAACTATCATGGGGCACATACCTCAGGGACTCGACGCACAGCAACAGGCTTGGCTACTTAACTATCTGTCCGAGTCGCACACAAAGTCAATGAGCTATCAACAGCTGCTCCAGCAGCAGCAGGTGCAGCAGGCACAGGACCAGCAGCTTGCTTACAACCAGCTGCTGCTAAGAACACTGCAGCAGCTGATGGGCTGTAACCCGTCTCTCTCGTATCTCTCGCTGTCGAGGCCGAGTCCCTTCTACTGTTCACTTCCTCCGCAGACGACCCCTGTCAATCTCGATTCATTGATGTCGAATGATCCGCTGTCTCAGCTCTCTTTGTCCGCTGGTGTTCTATCTACTGGGTCCGTGGACCCGTTGACGGCCCAGCTGCTGCGACAGTACTGCGAGTCACAGTTCACCCAGCAGGCGCCGGCCGTTGCTCCGAATTCATCTTCGCTAGCGTACCTGGACTGGACGTCGGAGTCTGTCGGAGCTAACTCGCAGACCATCCCGGCGTCCATCAACATGCAACAACAACCGTTGCCTGCAACTGGACAACCCCTGCATGCAACCATTCAAGGAATAGAAGATATGGGAGCGCCCGCAAAGCCAGGGCCGAAGAAGACGGTGGACCGACCTCATGACCTGCGTAGCTTAGAGCAAGCGTTGCGCGAGAAGTTGCACACAGGTGCACCGCGCAAGAGTTCACAGCCGCCGGGCAGGAGTCACTCACCTTCGACGCATTCTCTGCCACCTCATGCCGCCTTCAATCCGATGTCAATGTACGCGAGCGGCAATCCTCCGGAGCATCCCACACCTCTCAGTCCCGTGCCGTCGCACGTGGGGGATGTCAGCAGCGGGGGTGGGCACGGGTGTGGGACAGGGATTGCATTCACGACGGCTGATCAGGCCGAGAGTGTGGTGATGGCGAGATCTGATGCTTCGACCGTCTGTGCTTCGGTTAGTATCACGTCCGTAGGATCGGAGCACGGTGTTCTGAGCGATGAAAGGTCGAGCAACGACGTCCTGTCAGGCTCCGGGGGCAACGAGAGCAACGCATCAGTCGCGAGCCAGGCACCGTTGTCAGCCGTACAAGCGACAACGGATCTAACTCAGACCACTCCGTCGAACAAACGCAGACTCAAGTTTTCCGTGTCCGTTGTGAAGAACGATCCGCTTCTGCAAGACGTAGCCGATTCGCCGACGGTCCAGAAGACTGGTGATGCGAAGACGATCGGAGCGATCGAAGGTGGAAGGCCGGCAGTGGAGAGCAGTTCAAACAGTTCAGTGGAAGGTGACAGTGGTGGTAAGTCAACGCTAAAGAAGAAAGGAAGGTTTCGTGTGAGCACCGTCACTCCGCTCGTTATAACGTCGAGTGCGGCGGATATTTTCACCGCCGATACGCCGCTTCTAGCAGACTCTGCATCGGGAATGCCTTCTTCACAGGTTAGTACTTGCATGTCATATCTTGATGTAAATATATTAGTATAGGTATCAGGGCGGTGTTGTTGTTGCATATATCTGTGGTAAGTGTGAAATGCGGTAGAGTTCAACAGTGTATTACATAAAATCATGGTTTGTGAAGTGTTTTATGCTGAGAACTAATGTGTAGTGACTTTGCATATATCAGCAAGCTGAATATTAGTTTGGTGTTATCATGGTCGCATCTGCTGAGCTTATCTAAACAGATATCAGTTAAGTAATTTGGTAGCTTAGTCTGATAGTCCTTCGATACTGCAGACTATTTGCTTATCTACTTCAGCATAGTGATAAGCATGAACAATCTGTTGTGGGATCCAGTCTAACCCTTCCTGATGAGAACAAAACTGATGAAAAATGTTTATGATTATGTTTTATCAGATTAAGATTGTAGTGTAACTGCATTGATGAGCTCTGTGTTATGATTACTTGAAGGTTGGACCGACTGCATCGGTGAGCCAGGGTCAGGGGTCAGGCAGAGATGGAAGTCTTCAGATCAACGAGGCATATCAAAAACTCGCTGAAAGGTGCTCTTTCATTTACTAGCTTTCAATAGATTACTTCTGTGATCTTGAATAGATTTTGATGGATGTCAGTAGAATAGATAAGGTTCAATAGAGTTATAGCTAAACTTTTAGATGCACAATAGATAAGGTACGATAAGAGTTATAACTAAGCTGGTGGATGCACAATATCTTGCTGTTTGTTGAAAGCAGTGGTAGATCATAGGTAGGACATATAGGTAGGAAAGTGGGCTTTTTGATGGCTTGGATGACTGAACTGCAGATGATAACAGGGAGTGATTATATGATTAAAACAAACGATAAAGATCTTAGCAAATGTAAGTTCATCGTAGGTCTAAGTTTATGGCAAACGATATAAAACATAATACAGGTTTTTGCAGAAAATATTAAGAAGAAAGGGGCTCAAATTTACCCACAAGTTGATCCCGAGCACCGAAATTCTTTGTGTGTATTGGAAGTGTCAATTTTTGTGCTTCTCTCTAACCTTTACATATCTGAAAGGATCGATGTAATATGTCGGCTACAGTAATGCGATTGTTATTTATTATCGCTTGATTGACGAGGTCGTGTAATACTAGTTTGTATTATTTCAGACACGAGCAAGAGCTGTCTGCATTCAACTCTAAGCACCGCGAGGAGCTCGGTAAAGTTCTTTCTGGTGCTTCACTGTCCAGTCAAGCGGACGTCCATATGGTACCAAGAACCGTTCCCGTGACGGTCATCACCGACTCGTCTACGATTTCGTCTCTAAGTGACAAGCACGTCAAGGTCCTTCCGACCGACACCCAGGCCGGCACAGTGTACGGCGGAACCAATGTGTCATCCTACGCGAGTGTAGCAGCAATGGCGCAGTTGAACGTGCAAGTTTATGACTCGCAGGCGTCGTACGCCGACGACGTGACTGCAAATCTGCGCAGAACACAGAGCCTGAAGGACGGCGCATCGGCCGATCGCACCGACCTGGTGTCGCCGGCATCTGCTGCTGCACACAAACAGTCGTCTGATGCATCTGTGCAGCAGAGTTCAGCTGAGATGTCGCGCATCGGTGCAACGGTTGGGAGGATTGTCGAAGAGGGAATTGATCCAGCTGTTGCTTCGGGAGGCAGGCTGTTAAGCACTACTGCATTGACCAAGACGTTAGGAAACATGTCGAGCACCTCTCAGCCTGGTATCGTGTCTAAACCTGGTTCCATGCAGATGCATCATACGCCAGCAGCGCAGCAGCCACGGGTGTCGCAGCTGCCTGTCTCACGACAGACAAACTATCAGCCGACCAGTCTCAGTCTCGTTCAACAGTTGCATCAGCTCTTTCCCAACGTACCCGTTGAGATCATACAGCAGTATCAGCATCAGCATCAACCGCACCACAGCCTCGCCCAGCATTCCTTGACGGAGACTTCTCACCAGTCCGGTAGACTACCATCAACCAGTGGCGTCGTGCTCCCGCACAATCATCATCATACCGTCGGCGTCACTCCCGTGGCAGTGTCTGGCCTGGGACAGATGATGAGTCTCGGCGGTCAAAGCGAAGAGATGAGGGCTTCGAGCGATCAGCTGTCCCAGAGACAGGCTTATCTGATTGGACAGGAGCTGTTACAGCAGCAGCTTGCTTTCAATGCGCAGACACAGCAAGTGCAGCAGTCTCAGGCATTCATCCAGCTGCAGCAGCAGCAGCAGGTCTCGGCTATCACGAATGCCCTGCAAAACCTCAAGCATCTGAGCAGTCTGCAGGGCGCCATCAACAGCCTGGCGGCAAACATTCAGACACCCGTCAGCACGCCAAGTGTCACGCGTGATCCCACGCCTCAGATGTTCACGAGCAAGAGTTTGGCTTCGAGCGTGAGCGTCGCTGCTACTGAAGCTGCTCAGCGTGAGCATCAAGCCGTTGCGGAGCAGTCGCTTACAGCAGCTCAGCTTGCTACGTCTTTGGGCGTCCTTCCTAGTCAGCTGATCCAGCTAGCTGCTCAGCATCCAGTTCTTGTTCAGCAGGCTATCGGTGCCTTGCAGCAGCAGCTGGCAGCTAAGGTCTCCCAGCCAGGACTAGCAGCTGTCCAGCAGCAGTTCAACATACCAATCACACAGCAGCGTGTTCAAACGACTGAACAACAACCAATAGGAGGACAGGGACAGTCGGCTGGGCTGCAACAGGCATTACAGATGCAGCCGTCTTCGGGTGGATTGCCTGGCAGTGGTGCTAATCCGTTTCAAAGCCAGCAGCAGCAGCCTATACAGGTAGCTCAGCAGCTGTTGTCTCAGCTACAACACCAGCAGCAGTTGCAGCAGCAGCAGCAACAACTACAACATCAACAATCTGTACAGAAGCCTTCGTTGTTGACAACATCACAGTTGCCTGTTTCAGCTGCTTCCCAGCAGATTCTCAACACTTCACAGGGGACATCAGCTAGTCAGAATTCTTCTGGTCTTCAGCTACAACATTCACAGCTGCAACAGCAGCAGCAAGCACAGCAACAGATGCAACAGTTGCAGCAACAACAACAGCAGCTTAAGCAGCAACTACAGCAACAACTGTTGCTTCAACAACTCGGTCATCAGCAGTTGCTTCAAGCTAAAGCCGATGACCAGCTATCAGGTGCTGTTCAGCCGCAGTTTGGTCAGCTGCATTCGGCTGCACAACTGAGTGAGCAGCAGTCTCAGCTGCCGGGTAGCTTGCCTCATACGACTGCATCGCAGCTGTACTTAGGTCCTACGACGGGAGATAATCAGCTGTACTCCGTGCAGCCATCTTCGGATGCTGCTGGAGGCTCACAGCAGCCTAGCTTTCTGACCAATGAGGTGCTTGCGCAGTCAACAGCTGCTGGCCAAGCAGCTGAGCAATCCGGCATGTCCAGGCAGCAGAGCTTGATTCAGCAGGATTCTGCTGCGATGCAGCAACATTTAGATGCCGCACAACAGCAGCCGCTGAATGTGCAGCAGCTACTCATGCAGAAAGCTCTGATTGAACAGCTGCTGAGACAACAGCAGTTTAATCAGCAAACAGCTGACACTTCATCTGGTAGCCAGCAGAGTAATCAGCTGTCACAGCAGCAGCTAGCACAGTTGCAGCAGCAGCTTCATCCACTAAGTCAAGCTGTACAGCTATCTGGTGGCTCTCTGCCAGCAGCCACTAGCCAGACTGCAGCTGCACAACTTGGTCAGGGACATCAAATGATGCAGCCTGCAGCTCAGCTACAGCAAGGTATGACTCATAATCAACCTGCAGCCCAACTACCGCATGGTATGACTCATAATCAATCTACATCACAGCTGCAGCAAGGTATGACTCATCAGCAGCTTGCGACTCAGCTGCAGCAAGTTATGACTCAACCTCAGTCAGTACTGCCTACAGCCCAGCTGCAGCAAGGTATGACTCATCTTCAGCCTGCGACTCAGCTGCAGCAAGGTATGACTCGTCAGCAGTCAAATCAACCCGCAGCTGGACTAGGCCAACAGTCGGCAGACCAGTCCGTGATTGGGCAGCAGATACTGCAGCTGTTACAGTCTGGTGTTGCTGAACAACAACCTTCTCATTTACTAGCTGCACACACAGACCAGCAGCTCCAACAGCAACAGCAGCTGCAACAACAGCAGCTGCAACACCAGCCACAACAGCAGCTGCAGCAGCAGTTGCAACAACAACAACAACAGCTCCAACAGCAGCCGAGTCATGATACGCAACAACTCTATGCGGCATTGCAACATCAGTTGTCGCTACAGCAACAGCAACAGCAACAACTGCAGCAACAGCAATTGCAGCAACAACAACTGCAGCAACAACAACTGCAACAACAGCAACTACAGCAGCAACAGCAACTGCAGCAGCAACTGCAGCTTCAGCAGCAATTGCAGCAGTTACAGCAGACAAGTGTAGGACAGGTTGGATCTGTAGCTGGACAGTATGAAGTTTACCCAGTTGGGGGCGCACTGCAACAGAATGTTGTCCAACAAGGCCTTCCCTCTACCCAGCAGCTGCAGCAGCAGCCGCACATTACTCCTCAGCAGCTACAGCAGCTTGGATCAGCAGCTGCATCTCAGCCAGCTGCAGCTGCTTCTACAGGACTAGGCACTACAAGAGTCAAGCCGACCGCCGCCGCAGTCATGAACGAGACGAGTGCCGGGGGAGCAACTCTGCAGCAACAGCAGCTGCAGCAGAAGAATACAAGTAATGTCAGCAAAACAGCAGCTGCTGTTAGTGCTGGATTGCAGCAGCAGCAGCAGCTTGCACGTGCAGCTGTGGGCCAGCTGCCACATCAACAGCAGCCCGGCCAAGCTAAAGCTGCTGGTGCTGCTGGCAAATCTAAAAAACCGAATCAGTAACAAGAATCAGTAACATGTTATAAACATTCAAGCTAGCTTTCTATGTACGTGATTGCGTAACTTTGAGTCGCCTGCTTTTGATGGTAGTCGTGTGGATGACATTTAGAGATCCTCGTCAAAATTTGCGATGATGATGATGATGTTGATGATAATAAGTTTATGATAATGACGATGATGTTTGACATTAATGATCTAACTGATCTTTATAACAGTTGAAATACTGCATGATAATGATGATGATGATGATGATGATGATGATGATGTTGATACTTATGATATCACGTGGGATTCGACGTGCTAGCTATAAATCTTGCAGTATTTCTGGAGACGATGATTTTTGCACCGAACGCGTAATTGATGTAAATATTTTGACAATCTCTTCTGCTCTAGCGTTCGCCTGTGGCAAGCTATTTTAGGTTTGTTTCATCTTATTCCTGTCGTCGGACAATATAATTCGCTATAGTCAATTTGATGTATCAGTTAATAATTTGTGCACTTGTTCATTTGTGTGTTAGCTGTGTTTGCTGACGTGCAGTCAAAGCTTGTTTTCACCGTTTTCATTGGCTGTTTGTGTATGCTAAAGTATGTCATTAGTCAGCCCGAATTCATTGTTCTCATTGGTTGCTTGTGTATGCTAAAGTATGTCAGTAGTCAGCCCGAATTCATTGTTCTCATTGGTTGCTGATGTTTGCTAAAGCATGTCATTAGTCAGCCCGAATTCATTGTTCTCATTGGTTGCTTGTGTATGCTGCAGTACATCATTTAGTCAATCTGAATTCAATGTTTCATTAACGATTGTTGATGTTCTAATTTATTTTGTACAGGATGTTTTCTGTGTAGTAGTAGTATGAATGTATTCATTTAACAATAACATATAATTTTTACAAGTACTACTGGTTTAACATGACTTAAAATGGTTGATCTATTATGTAACTTCTAAGCAGTGTCTTTACTGTAGTAGCTTTGATTTATTTGGGATGTTAGATTATGCTGTAGTTAAATCTCTTCTAATGACATGTAATAGAATTAATATTTTTTTGTATTACTAATATTTATTATCACTGGTAGAATTCATCATTGGTATCACTAGCTATTGTATTTGCCAGCACAAATTTCGCAGTGAAATTTTCTTTCTCTACTGAAGAATGTTGTAGTGTAGGTAATATTAAGTAATTCATTAAGCCATTTAATCAGTTAAGGCGAGTGTTTTGAAACTATTCCTGGTTTGAATTGTTCTTGTTTACTGTATTGCAGATGTATATGAGTGGAATGTATTTAAGTAATATTATCTCTGTCAGTTATTGATAGGTTGATTATAATTTTGTATTTGAAATATTCACAGCTGTTACAAGCCTCGCTTCTTTCGCTTAACTGGTTAGCGATTAAGGTTTCCAGCAGTCTAACGTTAAAGACCGCTTGAAGCCGGTGAGAAAGCTGTAGCTGGAAGTTTTGCATGGAACCAGGCAGTGCTTTTCAACTAGAAAAGAAGAGAAGCTCAGCTATCTCTATTGGGCTAGATTTGTCACCTGAATCGCACGCTCAATGTTGTTTCCACTTACTGTTGCATTGCCTCCCTCCACACTTTGTCTAACTGAACTAACCGACTGCATAACCAGATCCTAGCAGTCTTTTGTCGCTAGTCTGCTGGACATGCCAGACCTATGGCAAGCTGTATTCATGTTGAGTGGAGACTTTGTGCTACTCATTAACAGTCTGAGAATTTGCATCTATTTGTAGTATCATAGTTTTTGAGTATTTCAACTTCAGTAAGTTGCCATACATTTATAAGTTACAGTGTATGTTGCCATGCTTAGAAGCGTGCTTGAACGGCATATGCTTAAACATAATGCCGGTATATCGTATGTGATTGTATATAGATGTACAGTGTATGCATAGATCAGTTGTGTGCAAGTCTCGACACACAAGTCGTATATTTGCCCGTATATGCGTTGTGCATGATTATCTGTTGTGCTTATAAGCTTCTGTCTGTCTGCGTATTTAAGCAGTAGTGTGTGCAGTCTCATAACAGCTCATAGATATTTTTGTGCAAACATTTTAATCATTGACTTGAAAATTTCTGTGTATTGCGAGGCTTGGAAGCTGTTGAATGTGCTTTCTAAATGTACTGTATATGTAAGCATTATAAGCTTAATACATTTAAACATATTGAGTATATCTGTGCAAGTATTCTAATCTAATCATATGTGTATAATCATTAAACATATTTTTAGGAACCTGTTTTAAAGATTTCCCAGCTGAAGTGTTTAAGCTTTCTGATCTAAGTACCGTACTTATATATATTTGGTGAATTATAATTCTAAGCATAGCTGTAATTGTAATCGGCCTAAGTGCATGTGTTTTCTGAATGTTTTAATCATAAATGTGTAGCCATCTAAACATTAAGTACTTGCGGTCTAAACATATGTCTGTATTTGACATTCTTATACATCATATTTTCTGTTACTTGTTGTAAAAAGCAGCCAGTTGGCTTTGCATTTTTTATACTATTAACCATTTACATTGCTTCAAAAAGCTACAACTATGGTCATTGCTGTAGGAGCGAACAACAAACATGCTGATAGTTTTTAATTGCTAAAATTTCATTCAGGTTTTGACACTTGAACAATATTGACATTTAACATAGCTAGCTATCCATGCTTTAGATGTGTGTACGGATCTTATGTCTCGTGAAATCGCCATATCGAATTTGTGTACATACATGTATGTGTGTGTATAATGAACAGTGTAGATAAATTGCATTCTTGTGTCTGTACATAATTTGATGTCTCTGACAAAGTATATCTGCAGTGTTCTTGTATAGTGGATATATGAGAGGAGATATGATGAGTAAGAGCTGACTTGGCACGCTGCCAATAATTATGACTTGGCATGCTGCCAGGAAGTGCAATTTGGCATGCTGCCATGAAGTGTGGCCTGTCATGTTGTCAGGAAGTGTGACTTGGCATGATGCTAGTAAGTGTTACTTGGCATGCTGCCCGTAAGTGCGACTTGGCATGCTGCCAGCAAGTGTGACGTGGCATATTGCCAGACTTGGCATGCTGCCAGGAAGTGTGACGTGGCATATTGCCAGACTTGGCATGCTGCCTGTAAGTGTGACATGGCATATTGCCAGATTTGGCATGTTGCCAGTAAGTGCGACTTGGCATGCTGCCAGTAAGTGTGACTTGGCATGCTGCCAGTAAGTGCGACTTGGCATGCTGCCAGTAAGGATGACTTGCCATCTTGTATGGAAATGTGACTTGGCAAGCTGCCAGAATGTGTGATTTGGTAAGTTGCCACAAATTTGGTATGCTACCAAATTAGCATTATGTATGCTACCAAATGTCATTTCTATCAGCTTTCTGTTGTTACGAATGCATGTGATATGAT
>JAQFYQ010001274.1:0-13703 GCA_034694885.1 Buchholzia appendiculata | reverse complement strand
GAGAGAGAGAGAGAGAGAGAGAGGGAGAGGCAGGGAGAGAGAGAGGGAGGGAGCGAGAGAGAAAGAGAGACAGGGAGAGAGATAGAGAGGGAAGAGGGAGAGAGCGGAACAGAGAGGAAATGGAGAGAGAGGGGAGAGAGGGAGGGAGATGATGAGAAAAGAGAAAAAGAGAGGGGACAAAGAGAGAGAGGGAGAAAGAGAGAGGTATATATAGAGAAAGAGAGAGAGAGAGAGAGAGAGAGAGAGAAAGTGAGAGAGAAAGAAATGGAGAAAGGGAGGCAGAGAGAGATAACGAGTATGAAAGAAAGTAAATGTTACACAGAGAATAAAACAGTAATCAAACGAAAATGTCATGCAAGTAACACTTTTCTGACCTTAATCTTTTCAAAGGCATAGTCGGGCTGATTGCGTAGTTCTGTTCTCTTTGAGATTCCATACTAAAACAACAAGAAGAGTACCGTATACGCAGTTCAACTAAACAATTATTAAGCTTGGTGACGTGCTTTATTTTGAGATTGTGAATTATTGTAGATATCATCTAATTAAGAAAATTAAGAACTTTGTGATTAATTTATATTCTACGCCAATTGTTATAAGCATGTTTTATGTCGTAATTCAAACGAACAATACTTGTTAAAATGTTGTGAGCTTACAAATCTCTGGTACAAGCAATTCAGTTATTGAATAACATCTAATATTGTTCATCTCATCTAGCTCCATGAGCTTGCAGCCCGTTGGCGTCCAGTGCAGTTTCCACTGACTTTTCCCATTCTGCTCTGTTCTGTGCTGTGTGGAATAAGGATTGTATGTCTTTTTTCCACTCTGCTCTGTTCTGCGCTGTGTGGAATAAGGATTGTATGTCTTTTTTCCACTCAATGTTGTTATTCTTTGTGTAATTTAAGCAAATGCAATCAAGAAAATTTCATGATAATCAAAATTACAGCTGATTCGTTTTTTAAACGTCATTAAATGAGTCTATGCTATCCCATTTGCTAAATATTCAGTCAATTATTTTAGTAATGCTAAATTAACATTTGCAATAGTATGGATACTAAAAACTACAAATTTAATATTTCAAAACAAGCACACTTCTAAATTCATTAAATGATAAGTGATTCCACAAGGTTGTTAGTATACTCAGTGTCTGATGGCTTCATTAATGACAGCAAGTTTTATCTTGATCAAATAGAAAATCTGTATGGTTAAAATATCACATCTCAATGCGACGTAATGCTGACATACCTCTTCTATTGGATCAGCAAACAGTACATCATAGACTCGGAGAGTCTGTAAAACAAACACATGCAATACGTCACAAGTTCGTCATCGTCGTCGTCATCATTAACATCGTTATCGTCAGTTCCTCATTACCGCAATTTGCGAGCACAGGTAAGACATTTCTAACAATGGCCTATGTTCCATGAATCTTGATCACGTGCAAAACACTCCGCAGTCAGTCCCAGTTAAGTTCCTCAATATCTATGTTGATCAATGGTCATATTTGATGTAGATTAAATGTACGATTCTACACAGTGGTGTAGTAGAGGACATACGCGGGCATGCGCCGTATACAAACTGCAAATTGTTGGTAAACACCGTATACCCACGTTATTCAGAGCGTATACCCACGAAAAATACGCCAGTATTCCCACAGTATACCCACAGCTTTTTTACCACTACACCACTGGTTCTCTACAGGATATCGGTCTTTCGTTTAAATCTTTCTTACACGGAGAGATAAAAAACTTATAAAGAACCAAGGAACTTTAACGGCGATAACACAGTTGCGCTCTAACGCCACCACAAATAAATGAAATCGAAACACAGGAGAACGAAAGAATAGAAGAATATTTTCAGCACCGAAAGATCCAGGGCAGACCCAAATTGCCTTGGCCACTACTCCTTCATCTTTTTAAAAAATGTACTTGCAGATCCATGCAGCTTCTGCAGCCACTGGTTTCTACAACAGGTTGCTAAAACTACTGGTTTCTACAACTACAGCTACTGCAGCTCCCTGCGGCTACTGGTTTATTGTAGAATAATAGCTCATTGCGGCCTCGATCCTCCTAGCTCTGATTCTTGATAAGATTGTGATTTTATTCTAATACAAAAATGCAGTTTAAATACAGGCTATAGTTCTGCTGTTATAATACATATTCTTGTCTGACTCACCCATTACCTAACATTGTCCGCCATAGGTTGTTCGGTACTTTTAACATAATCTCACTCATAATATAACTGTGTAAATGTACATATTGTTAAACTGCAATATAATCTCGAACCGACCTTGTTGATCTCTTCCAGTTGATTCTGAACCTCCTGGATGCGTCTCTCTGCCACCATAGACTTGATTGGGACGGGGCTGAGGACCCCCGGATCTGCGTCAGGAGCACTGACTGCGTCCGGGCTGAGCATGAGGAATTTCTTGGACGTGCTCTTCGACAGTGACGGCGCCAGCTTTTGCTTCTTCTCGGCGCTCTGCGGCGCCTGGAATAAGTTGCTTTTTGGCATTTTGCCAGATTTTAATTTGTCGTCGACGTACTTTTGTTTATTCAGACTCAGAAAGTCGGCATTTTTCTTTGAGAATTATTCTAAACAACGATAAGTCTATAACTGTAAATAAATATAAGAAAATGACGATATTATATTTCAAATCTAGTTAAAATGTACTATGCGATTAGTAAACGATGAGAGCTAAACCAGTATTGAGCAAATAGATATAAATGGTTAACGTATTTCAACTTTACTGCTACTCAAAGACAGTTTATAATTGCACATAATATGGCATGATGACATCACACAGATCTCACATTGTTTTCTGTTTAAACGCGTAGATCAGCCACAGTGTATTCCTTGTCAATGTCCTTTGACAGTGGAGCACATTTTGCTGCATTGTGCAGACGTCGCTCCAATGAGAATTAAACACTATTCAGTAGGCTCTCTGTAGGACCCGTTCAATACTGTGTCCTCAGTAAATGTTTTGTATTTCCTCAGGGAAGTTCATTTAACTTACAAATTTTAATTAGATAAACGTGAGTAATTTTATTGCAATTAAATTGTCTTAAATTTGTTATTGTTTTATTTATTTATAGTAGCTTATATTTTTACCGTAACTGTATTTCAACGTGGTTTTAGCCCACTGAAGGCACAAGATAGCCTATTTGTGTTGACATGCCGTTAAACCCCGATCAATCAATCCTGGCGTGATGTCAATACGCTTATCATTCTCAGTTTTGAAGACAATAGGAAATGTACCCATCTCCCAAAACATTTCTGAAAATTCTTTCTAGCAGAATTCATCATATAATTTGTCATCTTTTCTAACTCGTGTGAACGAAGTTTCATTGGTCATTCTTCTAAGCGAAGCATTTATAAAACAACAAACTCATTTGTCTACAGTCACAGTGTTCAATTAGTTAAAAACCTTCCGATAGTGTAGAAATTCCGCATTGCGGTTAGTTTCAGGTTCTTTATCAATGACTTGTGGTCACGTGAACCATCTATAAAAGTTCAGTGAGATTATTTCTATCATCTCTATTGTACCGACAACAGTAAGAATAGTTTAATTTACTCATAAACAGTACATGACAACTTAAGATACACACTGAACAACAATCCTCAAGTGTATAACCACACTACATCAACTAAAATGCTATAAGCTTTGCAGCTTTTCAATAATTCAAACAGTAATTAAGAAATAAATACAATGCATCGTCTTATAAGACAATTAAGAAATGTCACCATGTAAGATCAAAGAAGGCCATAGCTAGATAGCTTAATGTTACGCTGTCTCGTGCGACTCGTTCTTAATTAATATTACATATTCCTTAATAGACCTACTCAATAATGCCCAAGTAAAATAGTAACATTTTGTTAGATGAACCTCTAGTTGTTTCCTCTGCGTTGCACTCTTTTTATTGATTGCTTAAGTTGACTCATTAATCCAGACTCCAAATGTCTGATGGCTTGTTATTGTTCCACTGCTTGCTATGTAATTAAAAAGAATATTTGTCCATGAAACAAATGCATCAAGTTCGAAAGAATTAACATGTTCATGTGGTCAACAAAGGTTAAAGTTTAAAAGAAGTCATTTCTCTCTCAATATGACTAATATCATGCAGTTAAAGTGTTTGTATTGCACCGTGTACATAATTAAGAATATATTAAATAAATTATTTCAATATTAGATGTTTGACAGATTTGACTGCATTCTGATTAATCCTCTTTTCTGATTATACTCTAACTGTAGGAATATCGAGAAGAAAGTATATATATTTACTTTATAGTTAGGCATAAATTGGTGTAATTATTATCTCCCTATCTTCATATCTAAACAGAGATCGGTCGAATTTTAATAATAAAATGACGTCATAATAAATTTAGCTTGTATCGGAAGACAATGCAAAATGATTTCTGCTACGTTAATTTGATGCCCTTATAAAGTTGAATAGGCATGCCTTGATAAATGATGCCATAGAAACTGTTCGCAAATTGTTTCGCTTACAGATTGAAATTTATTTAACGAAATATTGCGTAAACATTGTTGAACGATATTCAGCTCCGGCCTAGCTAGGCCAAACTAGTTTCAATTAATTTTTGGTTCCAATTTTTGGAACTTTTCCTGCATGGGCAGAAAATTTTGAATCTGTAATTCTCCTCGATCACCAGAAAATACTGAACCCGCCTTTATCATAAATGTCAGGCTTTGCAGAATTTATTTTGGCCTGCCAGCCCCAGTAGAAATTTCTTGTTACGTCTATGATTTTCAGGCCTTCAGTACCTAGTGTCACTTTGGCGGTCCTTGATGAGGCACAAATGCTTGGTTGAGTGACACCAGCGTCAGCAATGTGGTACAATCTTTAGTTCTATAGCTCGTGCGCTTGGTTCTATAGCTCGAGCGCTTGGTTCTATAGCTCGAGCGCTTGGTTCTATAGCTCATGCGCTTGGTTCTATAGCTCGAGCGCTTGGTTCTATAGCTCGTGCGCTTGGTTCTATAGTTCGTGCGCTTGGTCCTATAGCTCGTGCGCTTGGTTCTATAGCTCGTACTCTTGGTTTTCTAATTGCATGAATGCTGTTGTTCACTGAAAACGAACTTGAGAAATAAATGTAGCGATTCCTTGTTTTAGTAATTGAGAATGTTCATTATTGATCGCTCACTTAAAGAAAGTTTAAATTCTATCACATCATCAATAAGAAAATCATTATTCTCATTATAAAGGATTTGAAACAAGGGCGAAGAATTGGTTTTCTCATTGAGGGGGACGAGTAGATTTAATTGAGGGGCTATTTATCCCACAGTCTCCCTCAACCACAACATTGAGGGGGAACGGTTTAGGAGACACGTGTAGACAGGGTATTCAGATCCGGAAGGTCGACGGATTATTGGACGAAGTCCTGATTATTGAGAGCGACATAGCCTATCTCGTTCCCCACAACTAATATAGCGAGGGAATGCGTCCCCCCGACCCTGATGAATCTACGCCAATGATTCTTAGTCAAGGTTGCTAAATATAATTACTATTTATAGTTACTACCGAAATCAAGCAGTATACGCTATAATATGCATGGCCGATTTATTGCAAGTCAAGGCCAGGTAGCCACTAGCCCTACCAGGAACTTGTCAGAAAAAATTAAGAGCTTCGTATGCACATACAAATGAACGAAACACGCTTGCTCTAATTTGAGACTTGATCCAAATACCGAATCTCACAAAGTTCCACTGCGAAATTTCCAATGTTGGGCGGCGTTGATTGTTGACATACATGTAGATGGTAGAGTGAGAATTCATGGCAAGAGACCGGGAGGACGACCGTAATGCAAGTTTGAAGTAATTCGGATTTGAAAAGAGACACCGTGTTGTGAAACATCATGTGGTGGAACAATATGCTAAGATATGGTATATGAAAAAGAAGAGAACATTTAAAATATATAGAGATCCTATAGTCTTCAATATGTAGTAATTTGGGCGCCATGAATGGGAGGTAAAGCAAGAGTGAGAGTGACTAAGATAAGAAAAACGACCGCGATCATAATGATGATTGGGGCGCGATCACTATAGCGATAATGATGATGAAGATGACGACGATGATGAATTTGTTAATAATACAAAATCACTCAAAATATAATAAAACAATTTATATATATATATATATATTTAATTTATATCTGATTATAGTGGTATTGGGATGTGCACGATTAAATTTATTTTATGATTGATTTATAATATAATGATTTCCGTATCCAGTACTGGCTTGGCTTATGTGAGACGTCTGTAGGACTTGAGCTGTTCGAAAAGAAATTCTCTGAAAACTACTTCCGTTCTTGCCCCGCCACTGTCCCGCCGAGTAATTCCAGCACGTACGGACAACGATATCGTCCCATAGATCACCCCTGTGACGTCACGCCCGCAGAACTCGTCCACTCTTCTCTCCATCAGCATGGCGGAGTGGGCGGTCTCTCTCGGAGGGCTGTACGTTTCGGTGGGCGGTCCTTGTCACGTCAGCACTCCCGTACAAGTGATGATCCCACCACGTCCCGATATCTTGATGACTTTCCCGGGCAGTGCTTGTAGCGTCCCGCCCCCGATCCAGGCCCCTCGGGGTCACAGGGAGCATTACACGGAGCCCGGCCCATCAGGGTCACAGGGAGCAATGCTTGGAGCCCGTGCGCAATTTAGCGTCATCGTCGTCGTCATTTCCCCAGTGAACTCTTTTCTTCAGTCGTTCTTTCGTCAGCTGCTACGACTCAACTTCTGTCTCTCCCACTCTGGACAGAGCAATTAACGCTGAAGATTCTCTCCACACTTACACAGACTATCTGATCACGTGTCTTCGCGAGTTAGGGTTGCTTGAGTGGGATTAGACAAAAATGGCTTTCACAGTTTCACTTGAGTTGAATTTTGTTAACTCGATCAATTCAAATGAAATATAAAAACTATGTAAAGAAGTATTTAAAGAAAATGGTTATCCAAATTTTGTGACTTCTAAAATAAAAATTTGATTAGAATTGAGATCCCTTATAAATAAATTGCAATATTGCGGTTCGTCGATATCGCGAATTGTTGCGAGAATGACATATCATTGACCTTTGTATGCATGTATAATTGAAGATTTTAATATAGCATTATTTTACATATAAAATTAGAATACAATTTGAATAGTCTGGAATACGTATGTATTAGAATACATAAGCCCGGTGGTGTAAGGCTTCACCACAGACCCACCATGTTCTTCCAAGTGCTCGGCAATAGTAGTAGAGTAGTGAGACCGTCGGCGTCAGAAGGACGTGCGGCTGTACAACGTTGCGCCAGTCAAAATCACAATATCATATACACGATCTGCGGGTTTTAATCACAGCGAGTACGCTTGCAAAAATTCCTACAAATTACGGATAGAAACATGATGGTAACGTCCAACCCAAATCAGGTGTTGACATCAATGTGAGATGATAAATGACGATAATGCTGTTATTGCAATTCATTCGATTTTCAGCAGAAATTTGCATATTTATTTATGACTACTGAAATACCTTATAAGGTGTACATTATACATTAGCACACTATCTATACATACGCAGTTGGACAATAAATTGCGCAGGCACGTAGAAATATTAAAATGCTCGTAAATTATGCGTTAAATACGATAAGAAACCACGCAACAAAATCTGCTAAAATGTCGGCTCATTTTGAACGGATATCAGAACTCATGCTGACAATACATTTATAAGTTTAGACATTTCGTCTCGAGGTGAACAGTTGCACAAGAGAGGAGGGTGGAATGAATTTCACCAAACTGTCCACCAGGCTTTAACGAACAATGATGATAACTAATTCTCGCCTGCATCCACAATATTGTTTACCTAGGACGCCCTTGTTTTCCAGCATATCTCCCATCCATCATTTTCACAATTACCGTGAAACGGTTCTACAAATGAAATGCAACTGTTTTATGTGATAACGGTTCAATGACCCTTCGATCAACTTCTTCCTCATTGCAGTTGCAGAGAACCCACAGAAAGTTTCTATGCTCAATGTATGAATTCAATCAAGCGTAACCAAAAACAGCTCAAGTCGAGATGTTTTAAATTTTACGATTCAGTGATTTCGTCACAAAATCTAAAAAGGTGCCCGGTACGGAGCAACTTATCGCTGCCTTCGTCGTGAATTTCAAATTCAAGTGGGGGCCGGCATCCCGACTAGCGTCCAGGCCTCGGCCGTCATCTCTGGGATAAGTCTCCGTCGTACGAGCGAAGTCCAATGGTCAGTCGAACTGCATTCATCAAAAAATTATCGCTTCATTAAACGCCTTGTTAAGATCTAGCTTAAATTATCTGCAGCGCGATATATGCTAAGTTCCGTGGTCAGTATCGGACTAGAGAGTATACCACGTTGGCTACGGTTGACTGCGCGTGAGAGAAAGGGAGAGAAAAAGAGTGTAAGTGGACTCAACCACGCCCAGAGCCGTGAACGATTTCTCGCTTGACTGCCCGACCAGCTGTTCGTGTAGCCGGACCGTTAGCACAGCCAGTCAAGCGAAACGCTCTACGCTTTGAAACGAAGTCCGTGAAGTTGCGATCGGGCATTAAACGGTTGACTATAAATTAATGTATGGAACTTTTTTATAATGACGATACAGAGCTAGTAAAACACTTTAAAACATCGTGAAATATCTGCACAATTTTTTTTTGAAAATTCAAATTGAACCTCAATATCAAATCCTTAAAAATTATCGAATTGTACACATCATTACCCTAATTAATTTACAAAAAAGTTACCTCGAATGTTCACCGCAGATCCAGTATAGCTGCTTGTACGCCGTAGTACTACTGTACGTACACTAATAAATGAGGGTATCTATTATTCAAAATCTAATATTGATTAAATGTCCTAAGTTGAGCTATTTATTCTACATGATATGATATTATGTAGATTATATTAAAATGATGATGCACCTAACCAGAACCCTATTCTCCCTGTAATTTTATCTCAAAACTTAAATATAGCTTTAACCTACATATATTTAACATACGAAATCTATAAAACAAATGTTATCAACCGTTTAAATAAGTCCCAAGTCAATTTTTTTGCAAAACTTGCATGAAAAAAACATTATTGTATGAGCACTCATCTAGCCGTGATTTATCCTGGATTTCGATAAGAGCAAAGTTGGTGAAAGCCGAGGCAAGCTTTCACTTACACGTGTGGAAAAGCTTGTGTCTCCTGGCTTGTTCCACGTGTCCAGGCTGCCAAGGCACCAGATACACAAGGGAGGAGGCACGTGAAAAGGTTCTGCAATGTCTGATGCAGAGGCACGTGCCCATGGGGCTTTGTTCCTAGCCACGGGCCTGCGCTGATTCACTAGGCCCATGCAACTGTACAGGTATAATAGGCCTTCTCTTAATGTGGGATCCTTCCCCTACAAACAAAGCGGGTGTTAGGACTTTTGTCCAGGGATCATTCACAGTAGTTGCACGGGTATGTGTAATCTTATCACCGCAATTTCCGCCGCCACTGGCGACGCACTCTAACTTGAGTCCTATAATAAACTTTATGGAAACTCATTGATAAAGACCATGCACCGGGTTGCACTAATTTGGAAAAGTGATATCTGTGCATCGCACTCACAATGGATGAAAGGACACCAAAAATTGTTCCTTTTGTGTACACAGAGGGATGTTGCTGAAGTGTACTCTTTAATTCATCAAATCAAGTTGATCAGAACTTTCACCACAGTGCCGTTTATGTTTATCAAGACAAAAAATAACGGCCGGATGATCTTCCCCTGACATCAATAATAATTCAATTTTTGTTTTATCTAGACGTCACATGGATGATTGTAGCACCCAACCTGCATGGACTACGCGTGTCTGCTCATATTTGGAGTGACATGCACAATCTGTGAGAACAATAATAGATTACAATGTACAAATTGCAGTCAATTAAAACTTCAAAATTCGGGGACTTTAAACCGTGATTATTGAATATCACGTGATATTTGTCAAATATGTTCCCACCCAGAAAGCAGTCAATCGCTCGTTCCGTCTGAAAGTAATTGCAGCAGAAACAGCGGAATATCATTATCATAAGCTATCAAAGAAATCGAATGTCTTTCGCTTGATTGGTTTCGCGCCGTGTCCAATCAAATGCGTCCGTAGAGAATTGACACTGAAGATGAGGAAAAGATTCTGAAGCAAAGTATCACAGCTGCAGCTATCATCATTTGGCATGAACTAGAGAAGTCTATTAAAGGAAAATATCCTGAACCATAAGAAGCAGTACACCGGCGATATATACACATTGACAACGTACGATAGAGTTTAAATATAAAATATTGCATGCGAATTAAAAAGTTCTGATTGATAATCTTTGATTTCTTAGGTCTTGAGATTCATTTCTAATACCAACAATTTATAATAATAAGTACTATAAGAGTAATGTAAAACTTAGAGGGGAGTTTTACTCGAGCGACATCATTATTTCAGAACAATTTCGACACACAGGATGGCATCAGCTAACATTGCGGTATGTAATCATAAGAGCTATTTCTGTATCTGCAGCTACAAGAGTCGTCAGTTATCGGAATAAGTGAAAGCATGACGTCACGTTTAAAATACAGCGTTGAAGCATAAAGTGGAAAAAATTTAATGAGAGAAAATATAAGAAAAAAGTGCAATCTGAGAAACAAAATATTGAACAATATTTTATTGTTAAATTATCCATAAACTATAGTACAGTTTTAACTGGTGTAAATAATTTGATCAACATGACATGATTGCATAATGGAAGATAAGAAGGACATTAATGGATATTTTTAGATGACCCAAAATTCCAGTCAAGGTTTCAACTTCTAGGACGATCAATTGTGACGTCATTTATGAATAGTGGGCATATATTTGGGAGCGGGAAAGTCTGTTTTTGAACTGAGGGGTTTAGAAGACATAAATGAATAGTTGTTATAAGAGCTACCATGAGGCTTGTGTGACACCAAGTGTGTGCACATGACACCGAGTGCGTGCACATGACACCGAGTGCGTGCACATGACACCGAGCTTGTGTACATGACACCGAGTGTGTGTACATGACACCGAGTGTGTGCACATGACACCGAGTGTGTGTACATGACACCGAGTGCGTGCACATGACACCGAGTGTGTGCACATGACACCGAGTGTGTGTACATGACACCGAGTGTGTGTACATGACACCGAGTGCGTGCACATGACACCGAGTGTGTGCACGTGACACCGAGTGTATGCACATGACACCGAGCGTGTGCACGTGACACCGAGTGTGTGCACATGACACCGAGCGTGTGCACGTGACACCGAGTGTCATCAATTGATCATTGAAAAATGAAAATAGGGTTATATTATTATGTTGGCGATATAGGCTAACTAGAAAGCGGTAACCGTTTAATATTAACATTCGGTTCGTTCATTTTGCTCGACTAACGTTCTCTCGTTAGCAGGGTGAGTTTTGTCTGGCAAGTGGCATGACACCCAACCTCCTTTGAAAAAAATTACCATGGGGTTGGTTTTACATAAATTTTTACCGTCGGTACTACCCCCTCCACCACTCGCTCGTCGGACCCCCACCTATTTTTCACTAATCACACACTGCAAGTTAGCTAAGTTACAGGGGCGGGGGTGGTGGATGAAACCCTGACTGATACTGAACCAGTAGGGGTAGTAAACGATCTCTTTTCAAGGTTTTAAGAGTCAACGACCATTTTTACAACATTTCAGATTCAGTTTTACTTTTAATGCCTTTCGGCCATGTGACTTTTAATTGAAAGATTTCAAGTTTTTGACAGAAATTCGGTGTCCACCGGACATTTCATGCCGGTCACCAAAATTCGATCAAATTCAGTCTCGTCTCAATTCAGTCGCTTGTATGGTACATGCTAGTTTACACTGTACATTTTGAGCAAGGTTATATTTCGTTTCGAAAAAGAAAACTCATAGTTCTTCATACTGTGCGTTCTTATTCAATTCATTCGGTAGTTGGCGACTCCTGCAGTTTGAGCATTTTAGCGAAATTTAAAATTGTAGCGTTGTTAAGACATAATTATGCCCAAGGGGTCGGTTTTACCTAATTTTGGACCATCGCCACCCCGACCCCAACCCTCGGTCCGACCCCACCTATTTTTTAAATAAATTCTACGCTGTGTGAAGGTCAATTTAGTTACAGACTTACAGTCCGTAGGATTGTGGTTAAGACTAGAATTAATTTCAATTAATGAAATGCCAGATAATGCCTACCGCTTCAGGTCTTTGTAAAATGTCTAATACTGCAGCTTGCTCCCTAAATCGCTATTTCCTCATAACATAAAAAAACAGAAATTCTTCTATTTCTTTTATGACTTCTGGTTTCAAAGTGAAACTTGAAGCATAATTGTTAGAGCAAACTATTTGAAGAATAAGTATTTGTAAATATATATTTTCTATACAATCATCATCTTCATCACTAGTGCTCTGCCTTCCGGTAGGTCCATGGATTCCAACGTCTCCATTCATTTCTATCTTCTGCTCTTTATTTCATATATCCGTAAGTCGTTTATTTCAACTCATGCATACTATATAAACTCTTGGGCAAACCCTTAGACAATATATGACATTATTAATAATAAGTACAATCTGCGGTATTCCTAGAAAGTACGATAAAGTTATGTTAATGTTTCAGACAGATGGAGTATGCTTAGAAATATTATTAGTGAATGTTTGAAACGTAATGCAAATATTTGCCAAAAAATTGTGACAGCAGTATCACGATGAAGTAAGCTTTGTATTTACTCTGTGAGTCTGTATCTCGACCGGATGAACGAAGCGACGTACTGTTCACAAAGATTAGTCAGACAACAGTACTGGCAAAGATAACTTGCAGTAATTAATCACTTCCGTTAAACAATTAGGCCTGCGAATGCTTCAGACCTTGATTGAATAAGCAAAATTTGTTAAAAGGCATCACATCAATACCAGGAGGGATTTCCGCTAAAACTAAAAGAGAATGATAGAGGATAATAAAACGAAGAGAAGCCTCAGAATGCGAATGATTGAAAGTGTGAAGGAAGCATTGTATGCGAATAATACGTACAAAGGTGCAGATAGAAATTGTTTAACGCTTTGAGAATGTGGGTGCAAGTAGAGACCCAATGACAGCGATTATTCACAATTTGTGAATTCGCGAAACTTTCTCTATTAACGATTTTATCTAAAATGATTAGGGAAAATAAGTTTGAAGTACTGCAAGTCTTCGGTTGATATGGTCGTTCTCACTCTCCTTGATTTTCGCTCTCTCTTTCTATCTCTCTCCCTTTCTCTTTCTTTATTTCTTTCTCTCGCTTTTTCTTTCTTCCTCTTTCTCTCTCTCTCTTTTTCTCTCTCGCTTTCTTTTTCTCTATTTTATTTCTCTCTCTCTTTCACTCCAGCTATTAATAAGCAAGTAACTACATTACTAACTCCAAGGCTGCAATAAGCTAAAAAACGCAATCGCTATTTCCAATTTCTCTAATCTTTAAAGAATTTCGCGAGATTGTGATTTTTTAATGTCATTAATTTAATATCATTTAGAATTTTTTGAGAATTGTGAGAATTTCTGATTTAAACTGTAATTGGGCAATCAAGGAATTCAACAATAAAGGATGACGAATATAGAGAAGACTAAAAGATGGATGAATAGGAAGATATTGAGGGTACCAGGGAAGTGA
>JAQFYQ010001273.1:0-13703 GCA_034694885.1 Buchholzia appendiculata | reverse complement strand
CGAATATTGGTCAAATATTGCCAAAGTTATGATAAAATTACATTTGGGTTGGATTTTTATTGAACACGGTGTATATAACTGTTGTGTCTCTCAACGTTGTAACATTCATTGCTAATGACGTCAAATAACTATATTTTTATATAATTGTTCGAAATAATGTTTCTTATAGGTAACGATAATCTAGCTCTACTGACTGGCTCAAAGCGTTACGTACTTAGGGTTGACCTGATGGACTCCAACAATAAATCTGTCTATGCGGAGTACGACAACTTTACAGTGTCTGGATCAAGTGACAAATACTCTCTCACTTCTCTTGGATCTTACACCGGAGATGCAGGTGAGTTTTCAGTGCGAGAGATCTCTCGACACTCTCTCGACACTCTCCTTCCCGTTATGTCAGGATTTGTGATTCCACTACTATCTCACTAAATATCTCTTAAAATTATAAAAGGATCTAAGAATCACAGGAAATCAATTAATTGAAGAAAGAGAGAAAACCCTCTAAAATGAGTACCCCCCCCAAAAAAAAACAACTAATAATCCTGGCTACAGCCCTGATGACGGTAATGTCTTCTGTACTGTAAGTTATGAGACAAGCACTGACTTATCAATTTTGCGCATCTATAAGATTTAGGAATGAATCTTCCAACTTATCCCTGTATCGTTAACGTACACAGTACATAGCGCAATGAAACCAAGTGCTAACAGATTGTCACGGTGATACTTTTACCAAGTACGGTATGTCACTTGCGACTTATAGCACGCAGTTTATTTTTTATTGCTTATCATCGTTATAATCATTGCCATCATCATCATCATCATCAGGAGCAGCATCATCATCATCATCATCATCATCATAATCATCATCATCATCAGCAGCAGCAGCGGCAGAAGCAGAATCATTATCGTCATCACTGTCAGAATCACAATCAGTATAGTGTTCATTCTTAGTGTTATATTTCTATTTCTTTCTCATTTTTTGTATTCGTCTATATTTCCCTTAAATTCACGTGACAAGCGATAATTTGTTACCCACAGAGTGGTTCTATACACATTCATATGTGCATTCATGGGCGGCCCCTCAATTTAATGATTAGAGTTGCGCCCTCCGATAAACTCAGTAATCCTCGTCATCCTCCAGCACAGAAGCTTACAAACGTATGTTTCCAGCGGTAAGATATGTAATATATATTTGTTGCATACATATATATATATATATATATATATACACGCATAGTCATACTAGAAATTTATAATTGAATACATATATACATATATGTAGGAGACTCGCTGGCGTATCATGAAGGCATGAAGTTCTCTACGAATGATCAAGACAATGACGCAGATAGTTACAGTTGGTGCGCTAAGGATTGGCGCGGTGGCTGGTGGTACAAAGACTGCTACAGCGCAAACCTAAATGGCGACTACAACAACGCCGATGTAGCTAAGAGCCTCATTTGGGCTACCGACTGGGACGGTTGGAACGATGCGAGAAAATTCACTGCGATGAAACTCCGTCCCTTCTGAACGATTGCAATTCTAGTGACAAGTTGATGAAGCTGATGACTGTTTAACGTTAGGAAAATGTTAGCAGTAATTGTTCATGAATTCGTGCAGCGCAATAAAACAGCTGGAAATGCTTATGTAAATATCAACTCTTTGTAATGTGTTGAATTATTGAAATGAATTAAGTTTGACGATAATTTCACCTGCACAATTTCACATTCGGAGGAATCATAGACAACAGAAATATCGGAAAATTTAATTAATTAACATACTAATAATTTGTTATCACTTTTTTACAGGATTTGACCTAATCGTAACCTCAACTTGAATAACTTTAACAATTATCCGAACATCGTTCGTCATTAAAAATTCATAACTTGACAAGCTTGTTAATTGCCTTAAGGAGTTACATTGGCAGCTAAATTTGCCTTGGCTCTTATTGGCTAATTACATTGACAGTAACCTTAACTCTAACCAGGTACTCTAAATTCCATTTGAAATTTCTATTTTGACTAATTTTTCGGGGCTAATGTGGAATGACCGAATTATACTGGGAAGAGGTGGTAATAACCTGAATAAATAGTCTGGGAGACATCTATAAATACTCGGTTATTTATTTTTCTTACAATTGCTTAAAGTGTTCGCGAAGTGTCTGAAAGTAGATCTGATGGCATTTATAACAAAAATGAGAAATATACTAAATTAAATTCGTCTTTTGCATAAATTGTATACACATTTTTTCTTTTTTAGATTTGTCTTTCGTAGAAATTGTTATATTGACTCCTTGCTTAAACTGCCAACTTGATTCCTTTGGCCAGGCCAGGCCTTTTATCTGAAAGGAACTTATCAAGTCTAGAATTTTTTACATCCGATTTGACTATCGAGCTAGAGCTGTTTTAGAGAGTTCATCGAATAGTTTAGGATATATAGACGAAATCATACACGGAATGGAAATATGAATCCGGGAGCTAATTCACACTAGTTAATAATCCGGAAATGTAGCTGCTGAATATTAAGAATTCAGAGCACACCGAACACGGGCCTTGACAAATTATGACATAATTTCTGTTCCGCATTCCTGATGCATAATGTCGCTACAAATAAAAGCACAACAACTTCCAGAAACAGAGACCGACTTAGCCTATTTGATAAAACAACACTACCCACAATTGTGACACAAACATTATAGGGTCTACAAACTTAATGATGAAGCCGATGACGGTATTCCGCCCAAGACCGCAGATAGGATTTTATTTTTTGGGAGGGAGGAGTTGAACATTGTTGACGTCTTTTTTCAAAATTTTCATTTGGGGGTTGTCCTAGAAAAAATTTAACGACTTTTTTCAAAAAATTTCTGCTTAAAACAAAATTTGTTGAAGAAAACTAAATACAGGAGGGTTGAAACCGAAACCCTCCCGCCTTTAACTACGGCCCGGATTCTGCCCTAGGGCAAGTTCGTGGATGATTATTTGTTTTCTTTGCTACGTTTGACTGTTTTCACTGGTCTACTAGGTCAGCTGATTACAGGTGTTCGTCCAGGTGTCCTTCCCGTACATATCTGCAAGTATCAAAGCACATCAACTATTACGCTCTTCAAAATGATTGAGAAACCAATCTTTCAAATCAGATTTTTTTTCCTGCTACAGGACATGTGAATACTCTATGTTTTGGACACAGCTCAGAGTGCTAATTCATGATTCTCAAATGATTACTGAGAACAGCATATAACTTAGCCAGGTCCTAATTTCTCATGTTCCAGCTGCAACGGTGATTAGTAGGTTTCATAAGTGCCTTCATACATGCTAGAGAGTGACATCGGGTTGTAAATGGCTCCTCATTACGGCCCCTTTCAACTCGTTACCACCCCACCCCGCGGGGTGGCACCCGCGGGGTGGGTAAAGGTTGCTCCCAATTACAGCGGTAAGACAGAGGCACGGTTCCCCATTACCGCGGTAAATCGGGAAATTGTAAATTTCTCTCCCCATTACCGCTGTTTACGGCGATACTTGGTACCCGTACCCAGGGCCGGAGGCCCCACTGGGCCTCCAATTATCCCGTATGGCACTATCCCGACTTCTTCTGCGAGCGATACAATTTGATAAACAAAATTACAAAGTGTATTCAACAATCACTGAAAATCATCTTCATTGTTATTTTTCCCCTTTGAGTTCAACTGATCCCCGGTCAGTTTGCATCCCGCTTTATTGGTCCCTAGTTAACAGGTTCCTGGTAATTTTGTCTCTAATTAATTGGTCTTTGGTTAATTAGTCTCTGGTTAACTGGTCCCTGGTTAATTGGTCCCTGGTTAATTTGTTTTTGCTGTTAACTGGTCCTTAGTTAACTGGTCCCTGGTTAGCTTTTTGTTGCTTAACTGGTCCCTGGTTAACTAGTCCCTGGTTAACTTGTTCCACGCTGTTAACTGGTCCTCGATCAACTAGTTCTCATCAATGGATTAAGTCTGTGGAGAAATGTATGTGGAATAGTCATTTCAGTTCCGTTCCTTAGGTTGATCATAATAGATGACAAGTCTATAATTAGGCCGTTGTGCATAAAATCACTGTACTAATCAACACGAGTTGACGGTGGTGGAAGTCTTTTGGTAAACGTTGCACTGTTTTTGAGGTGGGGTCTTACAAATTAGTTTAATGCTAAGAAATTATTTAGTCAAGGGATGGAGGAGCTGACTTCCCTTCAAGCCATGACTCATCCTCCTTACAAATAGTCAGCGCATGATGCAATTTGGGAGAGTCGCGCACTGCGTTGTAATGCATGGCAATGTGCATTAGATTAGAATAGATCGATGAACTGTATTAAACTATAAAATGATTTAAATTGAAAACTCTAACTAATGACATTGTGATTCTGACTATTAGTTTATTTTCAAGTTGAATGCTCAATTCTGCGATTAAATTTCAAACGGCGACTGCTAATGAATGTTCTCGACTTAGTGCATTTAATGTCTGACATGATTTTGTTGTTGATAGCTGTGATGCTTTTACCATATGGCGCTGAATAATAGTCCCTGTTGTATTGCATTGTTCGTTGCTGAGGGATTATGTTTAGTCTCAACTTTCCAATATTCATTGCAATTCTCTTGACATATCCACCAAATAAAAATTTAACAAATATTATACAAAATGTGTCACTTAGTACACAAATTATGATAGTGTTATAGCTGTCGGATGGCTGGTCCAGCGGTGGTAATTGTACTACGCATCACTACTTTGATTTTTATTACCGACCCACTAGCCAGGTGAGTATGGGTGGGTGGTCAAAGATCATTCTTATAAGGCAATGAAGTGTTAACAATTTGTCGAGGTTTACTACCGAACAGAATCTACTGCAGCCGGAGTCGAACTCTCAACCTTTGTACTGCGAGGAGAGAACGCTCCAGACTGGCCTGTGCGCATACTTCAGAGCCGAAATGCAAACACAATTTAATCGGCCAACTTAGCAAAGAAAAGCAGTCGGTTCAAGTTTATGGTCGGTTCACATAAGAAGTTATTTTTTTACTTTGATAAGATAAATAGGACTATTCAGCAAAGCTTATTCATCGCCAAGACTCTCTTCGTGTAATTAGTCTTATCGAAATAATCTTTAAGTATTTTGAAACATGTGTTTCGTATTTTAATATTGAGATCAATGGCATTGACATCAATGTTCTTTAGTAATAAAGGATTAATTTATTCAAATACAAAACAAAACGATGTCAACCACAGGCTATTCTCTTGCTACACATCCTTCTTCTAATTGTGCTCATTGTTTCACTTTTGTACTTTTGTACTTTCAACATTGCACCGTGGTAAAAATGGTCTGATTAATTTTTCAACAGCCATGTAATAAGCCTATTTGCATATTTTTTATATTTTTATTTCACCACTGAAAGTATATGTGAAGTGTGAATGCAAAAGATCTAATGAAGATGTCATCACTATGATTAGTGATCTGTCATCCAGCAGGTCCTTTGCTTCTAACTCCTTGATCCATCTCTATCTTATGCTCGTCTTTTCATAATATCATACGTCGTTTGTTTTAGCTCATATGGCATGTCGATTCTTGGTCGACCCCTTTGTTTCTTCCTAAGCATTCTGCCCTCCATTTCTCAACGATCCTCCTCCATACAATACATACTCAATCAAATAATTTTTCCTTACCACAGCGGTCTCGATCAAGGTTCTCTTATCTCCAAAATATTTAAATACTTCATGTCTTTTCTTCTTGTCCTGCCAACTAACTATCTCCAACCCTCTCCATATCAACATCTCGTACAATTCTAGTCTTTTGATTTCTTCTTGCCCTTATATCCTGATTTCACATGAATACATTTCCAGTGAAAGCCGTATATAGGCATAAATTCCCTGAGAGATCTGCTAATTCGTTTGTTTTTATTTCTCGTCATCTGAAAAATGAGTTCTTCGTTTGTTTTTATTTCTCGTCATCTGATAAATGAGTTTTGTGCCATGGCAATTCTGCCTCTAACCTCCTAATCGTAACTTCCATTTTCTGAAATAGTAAAAGTGCATATGCTTAAATCCTGATACCTGCTACTATTTGTATCTATAAAATATTTTCATGCTATAAAATACCTGTATTTTATTCACTCCATTGCTCTGTCTGGGATTTTACTCTTTTAAAATTGATTATCATAATTTATTGCTGCTTTCCTCGGGCCATCCATTAAGTTCCTTAACTGACTATTCTAGCGCTGACGATCGTTCTTTGCTCGTCATTAAAATCACTAGGAAATAGATGTAAGATTTGATTATGCTGAAAGCGTGATGATATTAACGATTATCTGTTTCGAGACATGATTAGAATAAAGATTATCTTTAACCCTGTTACTCATTTAGTTTCCGCATCCATTTGCATACTACGTCGAAAAGGTTCCAACCATTTTTGTCTCACGATTTTTTTATACAAATTGTGTTGACAAGAATCCACTTGCAACTTCTGAACGAATGAGTAATTTATGACAAGCGGTCACAGTTCAGTACGCATAAGCTAATCAGAGGTGTGTGGACCAAAACCCGTCGACTGATGGCCGATTAAAGAGAAATTGAGTGAAAGGAAGAAACACAGTAAACATATAAATAATTTCTATAATTACTTGTGCTCTGAGCTCTGACCCAGTTAGAAGACGTGTTTACGTTTCAGTAAAAAAGGTCCACATATATGAATTCTAAGGAACTCAACGACGAGGTCTTTTCTATTCATTTGCTACAAGTTTCACGTTATTTATTTGATTGTTAACATTGAGATTGTCACATAAATTAAACTTTTATATTAATTCGTTCAGAATAGCAAAGGTGACAAATTAGGACTCAAATTCAAGCGAGCGTCGTGCGTCATCAGCTATGCACTATACTATGCTGTGTAGAGGGCACTTAGGTGATTATAACTAAATGAAAACGCTTCATCCCGTTCTAGATGCTTATCACACGACATTAGTGTAGAAAGGACAGTGACGTAGTTTTAAGATTTAGAGGTAAATTGATGGACAGAATAGACGTGCTGATAACGATCAACTGGTGGCTTTGATAACAACATGCGTTCAAGAGACGTTTAAAACCCAAGGTCTGTAGTAGGTTCCACGGGCAGAAGGTAAGGTTTGGCATTTTCTGTGCTTTCATACTCTGCAAACTCAATTAGTTTAATATCACGTCAGTCAGTTGTCGAAGTAAGGACTGGCTAATATCATAGATTCTAAGTAGAAAATACCCTCAGACAGGTGATCGGCGAGATCCCCAAGTCACTCGGGAAAATTTGGCCTACGTACCATATTATCTGGATGTGAAAGTATTGTTTTTGTTTAGCAACCTTCATGGTACGTTCCGCGGGAGATTTGTGCTTCTAATAACTTAGAAAGCCTATACTTCCATATCACAATTATCAATGAGACAATTTTCGACCTGAAAACCTTGATCGAAACTTTATAACAGGTCCTACGGTCGGTTTATCGGAGCGGGTGACAATTTCCACCAATGGAGTATCTATCTCTCCATTTCAAGCCACTTAAAAATTTGCCGTATGAGAGATTTTTAACCAACCTCCACTGCAGTTTTTACCCCTTCAAATCGTCGAAAGTTTAACAACATCTATACCCCCGTAAACAACAAAAGATTCTAGCGCAATTACCCTTAACACAAGCACTGCACGGATCTACTAAGTTGAAAAGTGTCATGCAATGCTATTGTAGAATATTATCCGGATGAACAATTTGCAAATATCTTATCTTGTCTGTGTGATTTTGTCATACGACAAAGTCGGGTGCAGGACGTAAACACCCGGTTACACAGATTACCATTTAGATCTGTAATCTAATAGCTTAATCACATGCATTCTCTATTTACAATGACAATTCGAATAGTTTATGATGTGCTGATTTTTCAAAACTTAGTGAAGAATATACAGTACAGCGAAGGTTGCGTGAAGAGAACAAAAGACACGATGTCGGTGTGCGTATACTATTTGCTGGCTGCGTCTTGGCTGATCGTCGTCGTCGACTCCGCAGTACTGGGTTCCATCCTTGGCAGCCTGAGAGTCGATGATTGTGACACATGGAACAGTAAGTTCTTCCGTGATGCATTAACGCAACAAATCTTTGAATCAACATCTATGTAACGTTTAATTACTATTGACTGGTGTTTATAATCAGATTAAGTCTAGCGTTGTTTGATGAAATTCTTTATCCTTTGCAAACTATCTGTAGGTTTGTGCATAGGTAGGTTTTGTCTCTGTAGGTTTTTGTCTATTTGTAGGTTTGTCTATCTGTAAGTATGTGTGTACCAATTAGTTATTCTTCAGATAGTCTGTGATTAACATGAAGTTAATTATGTCACCTTCACTAACAGGGGCGGAGATCCAAATTATGACTGGGGGACGAGCGGAATTATCGGGGGGGGGGGGGCATTTACAATTCCGTCCCCAATGCAAAATATGGGAGGACATCCTAGAAGTATTTTTTTCTAAATTGGAATTTTTTCTCAACGGATTATTGAGGGGACTGATTATTGGGGTGGACGATGCCTATCTCGTCCCCCAATCAAATTATTGGGGGAACACGTCCCCCCCGTCCCTGATGTTTCGCCGCCCATGTTCATTAATTTAAGCGTCATTAATTTGAATCCATGATTTAGAATGATTCATCACAACGATATTAATTATTTTTAATTGCAAAAACAATTATTTTAGTCCAGTATTCCTGTTGCTCCCCTTTAAATCTTTGATGTAATTTTGTAAGAGCGTGATCTCGTCTCACGTTCAGTACACGCATTTTCAATTGTATTTCAGAATCCCCAGAAATGGTTCAGCGATATCTGTCCGGGATTCGTAGTGCCCTCGGAGGAAAGGATTGTAGCCCAAAAGAAGTTAAAGGTAACGGTGAATATATGCATTTTTTGCATTAATGTAAATAAATTAATGCGAAATTGCACTCATTGTTAGTCATATTTCTTCGCAGTTATTAAATCAATCAAGCTCCACCTTTTTAGTATCTAATTTATATAGAGCGACTGGAATGTTGATGGCATGTAGCCTAGCTTCTGAATGCATAATATTGTTTGATAGTCGACGCTGTAGAATTAATGGCGCTGTACAACTGTCCAGCCGTTAGAAGGAATGCGTTCAAATGGCACCTGTTGAAATGACCCCGTTAAAAAGACCGGTGTCACCGGATACCATATTCTTGTTAGTACTGCATGCCATTAGATCTTGCTCTTATATAAATGTGGGTAATTATCAAATAAGCATGCAATTAGTAATATATTGCTAGTTATTGGAGGAAAGCTCGATTTGAATTGTGTGGTTGCAAATGTCTGTTGTCAGATTTAATTTGTACAAACTGATATTTGCTTGATGTAAAATTTGTTAGGATGTCGTATTTCAACTAAAATAATCTAAAAGGCAATAAGTCTTATAAAATGCCTAAACAGCATTTGCAGCTCAATTTAATTAAATATGTACAATTGTACATATATTTAATATTATTAATAAAATGAATAAAAATGAAAAGCCCACAAATCTGAGACAAAGTAGATCATATATCAGTTTATCCAGGCAGTAAGTGGGCAATCTGTCCTAGATAGGAGCATTTACGTCGGCATTCCAACGTTACAGAGCTGTACCGCAGTAAAAATATCTTTCTCTTTTGATCACGTGGTAGCAGTATGGAACATCTATCCTCAACAAATATTCACATTACTAATGGTTGATTATCACGGTGTCGGAAATCTATAGGTTTTCGGGATTAAGATCGGTCTTGCGGTTACTCTGTCGATGATTATGGTTATGATTATTGCTATCATTATTGTTTTAATATTTTCCAATAGTTGCTACTGAAATTATTCTCATTCTTTGAATATGCTAATTTAATCAAGGATGCTACTATTTAATTTATAATCAACAAACTCGTACATTATCCCGCTACTGCCTTGCTCAGTTGCCCACGACTGTTCTGACATACAACACTATGAGTCTGGCGCCCAGAGCGGAGTGTACACGATAGTGATTGGAACTGATGACAAAGCTATTCAAGTCTACTGCGACATGACAACTAACGGAGGAGGATGGACGGTTCGTTATTATCATTTTCACATTTCGTATACGTGTCAGAGTTTATTTGTCAGAAAAATGAAATTAATGTTTTTATGCTAAAATAGGATCAAATTTCCACAGAAGCAGGAAACACTTGAGCGGGTTTCGTGATTAGTTTTTCTGAATTCAGAAAAGATTAAACTTTGAAATTTAGCTTATCTAAATTGTGTAATAATTATGCTATTTTTCAATTTATGGTTAAAGTTGCTAGATTTCGGTTTGTGACAAGATTTATGATTCAAAGGTCAATACCTTTTTAATTCAGGTATTTCAGCTCCGTCAAGATGGGTCGGTGGATTTCTACCGGAACTGGGCTGACTATGCAAGTGGGTTTGGTGATGTAGCAGGAGAACAATGGCTTGGTAATTATTATGATCTTACTAGTGCTTTATAAATAATGACATGTGTTCAATGTTCTTCACGTGCGGCGCAACGGTGCTTCTTCTCCCGAGTAATGAAATCTGTTATGGCAACCTTGATATTGATTTCACAAATTCCATGCCTTCCCGATGAAGCTTAATTAAACATTTATTCGTAGCTGTTGAAGTCATGCCAGCAACACTGATCCGTCTGATTCAAGCAGAAAACTATACATTTTTTGATTGACGATGTTTTTAAGCAATATGCACTTCAGTTGACCTATGAAATTACCAGTCAATCACGAAATATTGCACCAATCACATTTCAAGTCAAATAGGAAGATATAACTAATACATTCATGGCGAGAACGATACCTACCCAAGCTCTCTGTTCAGTGATGCCCTCGATTGGTATTCAGGATTAATCTTTCAAAATGTTTGCGGACATTACCCAGGCCCGCTAAGGGATCCAGATATGAGATAGGCAACATAGTATTCAACTCATATTCAACATTTTAATTATCCGCAAAAGTCTGTTCTAATTTGAGAGGTGAACCAAGATATAGCTTTAAACATGATGGCCAGAAAACCCAATCTATGAATGTTATTAAAGATGATCAGAAGAAAAAGTTGGAATACCTATTGTCACACTTGTTATCATTGTTGTTGTCGTCACAAAAAGGTATCTTAGCCATGAGAATTATTATAAATATCGCCATGGGTTAGATATCATACAAAAGAGATGCGACAGATTTTTCCCAATCAGATTGGCTAGAAACATCAGAATGCTCATCACAAAATCTTTGTAATTTACAAGTTGTTTTCTAAAATCCTATCATGTTACGAAATTATCTTCGGGCTTTCAGAGAATTATATTAATATGTAGCATGACGAAGAATTAGATAATTATACTTTCTAACAGATATTGACTGGAAGATAGACAAAATCATATAAGATAGACAAAATCATATAAAGGGAACCATGAGTCAATTGGACCCAAGGTTAAACAAGGTGTCTGGGTCCTGTAGGCTGCTATCATACATGTAGTTCTGTGTGTTTTTGTTGGCTCTGATGAGAGAAAAACATGTTCCGGTGTCACCGGACAAAATACTACGAATACTTTGTCCGGGTAATTTTTGTTCGGGAATCGTCTGCCCTATTACCTCCAGTTTGGCCGTGAATCTCTTCCAAGCTAAAGCAGACGATGCATATCTGTTATGTCCTATAGAGTTCTATCAACATCATTCACTGCAAATGACGGCAAATAGTTATAATTATTGTTTCCTACTTTTTCGAAATAATGCTTCTTGTAGGTAACGATAATCTAGCCGTTCTGACTGGCTCCAAGCGCTACGTACTTAGAGTTGACCTGACTGACAACAACAAACAATCTGTCTATGCGGAATACGACAACTTTACAGTGTCTGGATCAAGTGACAAATACACTCTGACGTCTCTTGGATCCTACACAGGAGATGCAGGTGAGTTGTAAGTGCGAGAGATTTCTCTCGACTCTCTACTTCCCACTATGTCAGTCTTAATGATTTCATTACTATTCCACTAAATTTCTCTTTAAAACGATAATATCATCTAAAATTACAGGAAATCAGTTACATTAATTAAGGAAAAGAAATAAATAAACCAAAATCATCGAATAAAAGGATTCATAATGTGAAGCATGAAAAAAGCAGAAAATGTTTTAAGGTATTCTGTATGTTTGGTGCAGAACGCCAGCAGCAAACAAAGCAAATAGGAACTTACATTTGTGATCGAAGTAAGACTGTTAGACGGTAAATAATGGCTACTTCTCGAACGCACCTACTAGATAAAGTGTGAATGTTGTTTTGAGATCCGACCAATATGTTGTAATACGTGATTTAGTAATATTTTAAGTCCATTGCACTGTTTGCAAAGTGTTGTCGGCCTCGAATTGTTTTAGAGCAATGCATCTGCTAGGCATATCGAAACCGCGCCAGTAGCAAGCTCGCAGTTATACATGTATCGGTCGTGGCTCGCCTTCTCAACAGGACGACTATATTTCTATCGCATTATTGTCGCACTGTAACTCATCGCAACGTACTCTTACACAATTGAGTTTTGACTATTCGAACAAAGATTGATCTGATCAGAGTGAATACTCATACTTGACGACCGAATTGAAAGAATACTGATTGTTGGATATTAGTGTCAAAAGAGCACACGAAAAATAGATGAACGTTTAGAAAATATAGAAAAGACGATAAAATTAATGTCTTTTGTATTACAGATTTAGAGGTAGACGCTGACAAACGCCGTCTCATTAGATTTTGTTCATTAATAGTGCTTACAAATGAATCGTCTAATGTAGCCCTGTATCGTTACAGCGATATATAGCACAACTATATAACAAATGCTAACAGATTGTCATGTTGCTGTTTTGCACAAAAGTATGTGACTTATGACTTGTGCACACAATACTAGTTGTATGTGCGTTTAGTTCATTGCTCATCATCGTTTTCAACTTAACCACCTTCATTACCACCATCATTAGCAGCAGCAGGAACACTACATCATCATCACTGTCAGCCGAAGCAGCAATAAGGACACTGCCATCATCACTGTCAGCATCATAGTCATTACTCCTCTTAGCTTCCAACCCGTTCTTCTTACTCGCACCTCAGTCTCTAATTACTTTTTTCTTTCTAATGCCTTCCTAATGCTTTCTTAAATTACTATTTCCCTTGCATTATTGTGACAAACTTTGTCACACATATTATCAGGAGACTCACTGGCGTATCATAAAGGTATGAAGTTCTCTACGAATGATCAAGACAATGACGCAGACAGTAGCAGTTGGTGCGCTAAAGATTGGCACGGTGGTTGGTGGTACAAAGACTGCTACAGCGCCAACCTAAATGGCGAGTACAACAGCGCCGATGTAGCCAAGAGTCTCATTTGGGCGACAGACTGGGACGGTTGGAACAATCCGAGGAAATTCACTGCGATGAAAATTCGACCTTTCTGAACGATTGCAAAGCTAGTTGATGACTGTTTAACTTTAGGAAAATGTTAGCAGTGATTGTACATGAATTTGTGTAGTGCAATAAAACAGAAAAGCTGAACATGCTTATGTACATATTAAACTATTTGCAATGTTAAGGGAAGGACCTTTGGCCGCCGACCCGTTTTAATCTGGCCTAGTGGATCGGTGGTTAAAGTCATGCGTAGTAATACGCAAGACAAATAACCATCGCCAGGACCTGTCTT
>JAQFYQ010001272.1:0-13710 GCA_034694885.1 Buchholzia appendiculata | reverse complement strand
ATGGAACCTTGTGGTTCCTGATGGAACCTTGTGGTTCAAGATGGAACCTTGTGGTTCCTGATGGAACCTTGTGGTTCAAGATGGAACCTTGTGGTTCCTGATGGAACCTTGTGGTTCAAGATGGAACCTTGTGGTTCCTGATGGAACCTTGTGGTTCTAGGTGGAACCTTGTGGTTCCTGATGGAACCTTTTCAAGACATTGATAAGTACTGCCACTGTGCTATAGTGAACTCAACGATACATCGATCGGTCAATTGAGGTTGACAACAACAACAACCCACACATTACACCACCAGTTATAACCACTACGGCGCGAGAATAGCAATGAATTGAAGATATTAAGATTACAGAACAGGAAACGTTTAACATGCTGTTACCGTTGTTAACGGCGATGCCGAACTGTTCGAGGAGATAGTTGATGTTCGTCTGTGACTTGATCTCGCCGCCCTCTCCCATCAGTACCAACACGCTTCCTCCCTCATCAATGTATCGCTTAATGGCTTCAAACTGCATGCACACACAATGTACACATACACTACTGGGGCAACTACATACATGCAACGTCCACTCAGTACATTCGGCAAAGACAACAAAGCAACGGCGACAACGAAAGAATCAACAGAGACAGACGAAATACCAAGACTTACATTGGATTCAAGAGAACAAGAGTCAGACCATAACATGTCCTGAGAGACGTCCTGAGACCATAACAACTAGGTCCTCATATAGGTCCTGAGACCATGGCATCTAGGTTCTCCCACAGGTCCTGAGACCATAACATCTAAGTCCTGATAGAGGTCCTGAGAAAAAAAAGACAGAGACCTTCTCCTAAAATGAATCCACTAACACTCCAGCTTTGAGACGAAGGTTTCGAGATCTCATGACATGAGTGACGTGATAAAGTGACATGATATCAGCTACTGCAGAACGCAGTCGTCACATACCTCAACAAACCTCAAGAACGTCACAAACCTCGGCGGTCGTGAATCTCTCTCGACATCCGGCGAGAATAAACAGCCGCGCAACGGAGAGTAGATCAAACGTGATCGAATCCTTGTTTCTGTAACACACACACAGAAGCATTGAAAACATGTTTAACATCAACAAAAACTACACTAACAGAATATCAAGGCTGCACTGCATGCTGCATGGCCTAATGGATAGCGAGCCGAACTAACCAGTTTACAGTTCAAACAGGTCGAGGTTTGCCGCAAAGGGCGACTGTATTAGCTATAGAATTACACAGAACCTTTGAACAATTGAAGGGGCACCTAGGCTGATCAGAGGGATGCAGACTCAAACTTGCTATTGACTATTAACAGACTATTGCGTGCCACGACATTTTTCTAGAGTCATGGGCGCTGGACCTCTCTAGCAACGGGTTACAAACTGCGTGTTGCAGAGAGCTTCAGCAGCAGCACTGCGAGAGAATACTGCAGCCATCCGAGGTGTCTCAACAGCTTGTGATATAAATGCCCATTTAAGATCTTCATATATTTTGATCATTTAAATTAACTGAGACACAGAATTATGAATCACAGCTAATTCTAATCTTAGATGTAATACATAACGTAGTTCTGTTTCTGATGTATTGTAGGATAAGCATAATGTTTAAAAAAAATTGATTATCAAAAATATGTAGCAAAAACATACGTTATGATTTTCCAGGCAGATTTCAACTTTCGATTGAGTGATTTAAAGCCACTAGTTGGATTGAACAATTCTCTCTTTGATGCATTGAAGATAACAACATTATTCTGTGTCTTTACATCCGAAACCTGAGAAATAACACAGCCACGAAATAAAACATACGTTTAGTTACATTAATGACTTCAATTTACGCACGCGGGTTGGTTATCACTCATTAAAATTTCCTGTTATCATATTAATGCCAGTTTTAGCTAACATGTGAACAATACGTTCGTTAAGTTGTCACCATATTCATCACCACATTCACTGGAAACGCTAATTTACAACATAATTAATTAATTATACAGATAATTGATGATAATTAATTTAATTAATAATTAATCACATGTCATTTATTACATTAAATCGTCGGGAATTGACTTTCCGGTGAATGTCGCGATGATTGTGTTGACAACTTGACGAACGTGTGTTGTATGTATGTTTATGTTCGTCAGGTTGTCCCCATATTCATCACCACATTCACCGGAAATATAATTTACATAATTAATTAAATTAATAATCAATTAAATGTAATTTAAATATAAATTATTTGGAATAGACCTTCCGATGAATGTAATGATGAATTAAATGGCAACTAAATGAATACAGGATCTGAAGTATGGTTAGGGTTATTATTTCTAACAATAATACCAATATTTATATAATAGTCGATTACGTGGAACGGGAGAAGCCGATGACCTGTCTCACTGTATGGGGATCTAAAGCACGGCTAGAATATCAGTTTTTCGAAATGGAGTGCAGTAAATTAGTGAAATAAAGTTAAATAAAATAAGATTGTTTACCTCGGCAACCGGCGCCATCTTGTTTACATCTGGTTGTGAAGAACTCTTTTTATTTAACATTCCACCGCCAGATGGACAACAGTATAACGTAACGTAACATTATCTCAAATATGTACTCATTCTCCTTGTCCTCATCATTATTCCGAAATCGATATATTACGGAGCAATAATTATTACATAACTAATACAGGAATATCGACCCTGGAATGATGGCTAAAATTTGCTCAATATAAAATGAATTCATTTAAAGCGGAACTTTATAAACCATTAGTTTTCTTCGTTTATTCTGATGCTTGCTAGTGAATTTAATATTTCACAGAGCAAGCATGTTCGTCATGCAAATGAGCATTTCGTGACATCATAATTGGGTCGTGTATGAAATAATTGTAATGATTTGTCATTTATGCTTTTAATCAGTTACTGTGGGCCTTCTTATTATGAAAATAAAGAAATCAATTCGTATTCGTTCAACATATCCAGTAGACATACTTCATACATGTAGTCGTTTGTCCTTCGAAATAAAAGAACATTTTCTATATATTCTACCCTAGTAACTCAAGTTCAATTACAAGATCAGCTTTGAAGCATTCGAAACGGTTCATAAAATAAACGTCATTTGAAAAATCAAATGTCATTTGGGGTGATTTAGTTTTGAGCACAAGGTTTGGCAACCTGCCTTAACATTTATAAAAGCTAGGCAAATGATTTGAGCACAAGGTTTGACAACCTGCCTTGACACTTATAAAAGCTAGGCAAATGATTCTGTGAACTAATGTGATTAAACTACATAATATCCTCGCGAATACTTTCGTGACTAAACTACATGATATACCCAATACTTAAAATGATTTATTATTAATTAAAATTGACCAGATTCAACAGAAACACTAACATTGACAATCAATCTTTATTTAGAATCAGCTTCAACATAAGTACATGCAGTAGACTGCCAGTAGTAAACAACACACAAGTGATTTAATTATAATGTTAAGGTTAATATAACATATCGCTCAGCGAAGACAAACATATCTGCACGATTTACTTACAATGTACAGATAGTGCTGTCAATAAAGTTCACCATTAATGCAAGAAATGCATCTCTGATTGATCACATTTATTATCCGTTCAGATATACAATATCATAGTGTTAATTTTGTAAAACAATGACAAATGTTACATTGGAAGCGTTACACTTTAAAAATGATAAGAAGAAAATGCTTACCAATTTTTATATTTCTGCATCAAACTTCAAGGTGAACTATTTGTACAGATAATTTAGAGAGAACAATTTCAAGCACAAGTCATACAGTTAAAAATTCAGCTAAACAAAACAAAAACAAAATTGTACAGTTAACATATAGTAAAATACACATTTACTTATATTAACATAACTCGACATTAACAACAAAACACTGTCCTTCTATTGAATACGTCGATTCAAATATCTTGAGAAATGCAGAAACAAAAAATGCAACAGCAGTCAAACAGCACATTACAATGCCTATTACAATGAAACAACAGCTGCAAGAAACATCAGCAACAAGCAACTTCAGCTGTGTCAGCAGTAATGGGACTATCATTAACAATAACGTTAGTTCGTTCAGCATAACCACGACATACACACAATTCTAGCACTGGCAGAAACAGATCTTATATGTATATACAGTATATATATTTAGATGCAAAACAGAGCAAGATCAACCTAGAGATCTACAACTGAAAGAGGACATCGAGGGCAACACGAGATTTTGATACAAAAAATAAACTGACAGTCATTGAATTTGGCTAATTTGTACGATATGATTTGTCAACGACATGTTAAGAAAAGAATTATGACTCCACTGAAAAAGATGATATATAAAGTATGAAATAGTTATTTTAAAAAAATAATCCCGGTGAATGTTCTTCAACACGAAAGCGACACAGTCATTATAGGCCTATTTCACAGGAAACTTTCAAACAAATTCCGGCTGAACTAACTAACTGTCCAAGTTTATCTTGCACGTGTAATAACATACAGAGAAAACGGTAATATTTGTTCAAAATAATGTTTAAAATAGTAATGAAATATCAAAATAATACATAAGACCATTTTTTATCTATACATGGTTTACACCAAAATGATAAGAAGCATATAAAAAGAAAGTGATGACGACATGTTCATGAAAACAAAGCGAGAATTCAAATGATAAAACAAGCTGCTTTCACACAATAGTGTCACATGGCAGAAAGTAAGCAGCGGCATCTGATCAGGATTAGCTGAATAATAATATGCAAAATGGTAACTATGTAACCTTTTTGTAATTCAAATACAATCTATAATGCAGTCACAAGCTAACATTCATCATCCTCATCATTAGTGCTCTGCCGGAAGGCAGGTCCCTGGTATCCATTTCCTCCACAACTCACGGTCCTCCGCTTTCCTTTTCATTTGCTCATATGCTCTCTCCATGTCCTCCATCAGTTCATGAAGCATGCTCTGTCTCGGTCTTCCTGATCCTCTCCTTCCCTCAATTCCGTCTTCTATCACATCTTTCATCAATCCTCGCCCCTCAACACATGTCCAATCCAGTTTTTCTTTCTCTTTACGACAGTTTGCACCAGTGTAAGACTAAGTGCAACTGTTAACAATCTCCTCAAAATTATACAAGGAAACATTTTGGTAAAATCCAACCCACTTCGAAAGTGGACAATGTTAATCTGGATATTGGACGAGACAATGCCTAATGACCCCCGCCCCCCCCCCCTCCCCCCGTGACAAAATATCTCTTACCCCACATGTGCCTAAATGTCTCTACACCCGCCTCTGCTACACTCGAGTCATGTGTTAACTCACCTGAAGCCGGGGATGATGACCCTGTTGCAGAGCTTGACGTGCCATTGGTCGACGCGCCAGTGCTCGACGTGCCATTGGTCGTCGATGCTCCTGCAGCCTGCCCATTGGTTGTGACTACCTTGACAGGCTTGGGAGCAGAGGACGTAGGCTTTGTCTTGCTGCGGGCACCGACAGCACCTGGCACAGCACCGTTGGCCGTGGTGCCGACGGTCGGAAGAGAGTTTGTGCTCCCGGTTGCAGCAACTTCTTCCACCGCCGATGCCATGCTGCTGCTGGTGGTGGCAGCCATCGATGTGGGTCGTGGGAGGGGTGCCAGGGATGCGAGGGAACGCGCCGGAGCTACTGGACCTAAAGTACACAGATGTCGTTTATAATGTCAAGACATAGAGGCACAGCGAATAATAGGTAAGTCGCTCACAGACACACTACCTACAATAATTCTACAGATCATAGAATGCAAACACTGGGCAAGACTACGCCACACGATCTAGTAACATCAGCTAATACTTAATCCGACCCGTCGGCTAACTGTGCATTCCTTCCCTGACAATCCAAGGTACATGCCGTCTCGCTATCCATGATTGACAACATACTCATGACATCACCATTCATGATACAGACGTTTCACAATTAGCTATTTGGCGTTGAAGCTTTATTTTGCACAAACAGATAGACACAGTCCATCGACCTACCATCGACCAGTCCATCGACCTACCATCGACCAGTCCATCAACCTACCGTTGACCAGTCCATCGACCTACCATCGACCAGTCCATCAACCTACCGTTGACCAGTCCATCGACCTACCGTTGACCAGTCCATCGACCTACCGTTGACCAGTCCATCAACCCACCGTTGACCAGTCCATCGACCTACCGTTGACCAGTCCATCGACCTACCGTTGACCAGTCCATCAACCTACCGTTGACCAGTCCATCGACCTACCGTTGACCAGTCCATCGACCTACCATTGACCAGTCCATCGACCTACCATCGACCAGTTCATCGACCTACCGTTGACCAGTCCATCGACCTACCGTTGACCGATGCCTTTGCAACCGTCTTGTCGGGAAACTTGGACATATCAAAGTTTGTTCCGCTGAACACGAGATGTAGGTTGGCACTTTTCTTTGTCAGACCTCTCACCGTGTTGTGCAGCTCTAACTTGTGCTTCACTTCGTTCACTGTACAAACAAACAACAAAACGATGTATAGCAAAGAAACATACAATCAAATAAGCAAACAACAATAAACTCCCAAAGCAAACAAACATAGAAGCAATCAAATAAGCAAACAACAATAAACTCCCAAAGCAAACAAATAAACAAACAACATTAAACTCACTTAGCAATGTTTTAATAAAACAGATGAATAGCTTGCAGACAGATTCCAGCATCAACGCAGAACCTTGTATCAAAAAAGAGAAATGTTATTTTCGAAACACCCTGTTCATTTAGAATCTATTCAACAAACAAATAGCAAATATGATGGCATCGAACAATACTACCCACAAGAAACTACTGTATATCAAAGAACACTGTTTCTCGAGTGAAATGTCACCTGTCAATGCAGACATGCGCAACAAATTAATCGCAATCATTGTCAAGTTCAGACACGCAGTTGACGAAGAAGAGAAATACGTGATGAAAAGCCGATAGATAATTCCTGTGCATTATATATTAGCAAAAGCTGTTATAAACACAGGAAAACAAAACATTGAATTAATAACAACCCTAAAACGTAATGATGTGTAACAACATCCCTAGCTTATGCCATCCCAAGCTTATGTATCATCATCCCTCCACCCTACTAAAAGTACAATACTATGTGACCTATCCTATATTGTCACTTATTATCAGATAATCAGCAAAACAATTGAATTCTTGCATACATCAATGAATGCAAGTAATTCTTGCATACATCAATATATGCAAGTAATTCTCGCATACGTTAAAACACGCAAGTAATTCTTGCATATGTCAATTTGTTCAAATAATTCTAGCATACGTTTTCCGTTATGTTGTTTGAGCAGGGCGCGTAGGTCGAGCGAAGCCTGTCCCAGGACTGTGTTCGCTCGCAGCTGATGATGACTACACAACTTTAGGTCCATCTTAGTGTACGCTGACACCACGCTGTGCACACAGCAACAAGAACAGAGATACTACGTCAGAAACATACCAACACATATAAACACACACACACACACACAGACACACAGACACACACACAGACACTCACACAGACACACCAACTTACATGTAATACATACATACATTCGAAAAGACATGCAACCCACACGCAACCCACGTTTAGCACACATATCTTAACACGAGAGAACGCAGTGCGACGAAAGTATGTATTACACGTACAAGTACTCATACACAAACTAACCTGCACACACACACACCAACACGCATGTACTACAGATATACATAACACACGTAACACACACTGATTCACATGTACCACACGACACACACCAACACACATATACATAGGGTACATGTGACTAGCAGGTCCTATGAGATTCTGCTCTTCCCTGTTTATTAGTTTTTTTAATTTAGTCAACAATTAAATGCAATGATACTTTCAAGACCACAGGGCCTATCAACTCCAGCAGCAAGATAAGAGAAATTTGACGTTGTATTAACTACAGTTGAACTGTGACAAAGTACATTCTACTCCCAGAGGGCGCTGTGGCTCCAGGTTTAATTATCATAAATAAAATATCATAAATAAACTGATTATCTACTGTACTGACTTATCATTTCAATTCCAAACAACAACCTTAACCGAAAAAATGATATCATCATTATAATTATTAGTGAAAAAATGATATCATCATCATTATCACTAATTAATTATGATGATCATACAATACAATTATTATCAATACTTTCCTTACCGTAATTCCATTCTATAAAGATATCATAGAAAAATCTTCACCATAATACACAAGAACACAGCTGGGACAAACAAATGATAGAATGACAAACGCCTATAATCCAGATTAAAATAGAAGAAACAAGTATTTAGGAGAATAATCACAGCACATGTGACCATTATGCAACAGCTAGGCAATCAATATCAACAAGTAGCATATACATGATATCTAGATAACTGAAGAGGCCTGTCAACCAGTTGTGACCTAGATTACATGTCATCACATTCAAGTCAGAGACATCACCACATGCATAGAAACTAATACACTGTATTGTTCATCATGAATATGGATTAGACAGAGAACTCTGATAAATACACTATATTGTTCATCATGAATATGAATTAGACAGTGGACTGTGGGAAACAAGAGTGGAACAGAAGGTGGACAATTAATATAAATCTATACGGAGGCTTCTACAAATTTATTTGTATTAAATTTGGTGACTGTCTTAATATCGCTTAGACGTCTTATGCCTAGACTGCTTTAATTCTGCTCAGCACGTGTTTAGTTTCGTTTATGCTATCTTAGTTAAGGTAAGTTGAAGAAATTTTGTAATTTACTTTGAATCATTACTTATACAATCCAGATTAAACTCTATGTTACGCTGGACACAGTTTTATTGCAAAAACCGGCAATGGCAATCAACCTCTTTCTAGGTGCACAATTTCCGTACATCTATGTAACAACTGCAGAGCTATAATTATATTTTGGCTAACATAATTCCTGTTTGGTTTATGGCATTGCAATCCGGCAACCAGGACTCCTACACCCTACATGATGATGATGATGATGATGATAGTGCTCTGTCCGAAGACAGGTCCTGGCAATGGTAATTTTGTCTTACGTATTACTACGCATGACACACTACATATTAATGATTATTGCTAAGCCACTTCATAGGGACTGAGCAAGTCTTGTCTAAGATGGGGCTTGACTGATAGTGATCGTGATGTTTGTGAATGCAAGAAATCCACCTACCACACCTCAAGGAAATTTCAGGAAACACCGGATTGTGTTGTGAGTGGCTACCCACATCCACCCGTAAGATGCTAGTCAGGTTCTAAACAGGTTATTAGTTGCATCACAGCTCAAGTGAATAGCCCATGCAAGACAGACAGTTTAATACTGTTAGACCTCCAGTGGACCAGCTCTCCTGATGGGGTCTCACTCGTGTATCATTCCCTCCGTGAACGTGATAGCAACTCTGTGATACACGTCCTTGGTCATTTCAAGTTCAGAATAACAACAGTTCTGAGAATCTCAAATCTGTCACATTTATTTATGTTAATATCAACTGACTATGAGTCTGATAGGTATTGCAGCACTGTATACTGCTAACCGCACTGTTATTAAATGGCCGACATCATACGACCCACAACGCTTAGGGAAAGAATAGCAGCCAATCACACTACAACTTACACGGTGAAGTTCTTATCCCAGGCTGGCGAGAGAGACTTGTGGATCGTGTCGGTGCGCTTGCTTTGCTGACCATCGACGACCATCTCAACAAATACATCAGGTTTTGTTTGGAACAGCCCGGCCTGACTGTATATCTTTGCATTCGCAACTAAAGAAGCAACACATTAAACAGCCAATGGTAAACACACATCACATTTACAGTCAACAATAACTAGACAACATTAAACAGACAATACTAAACAGACAACAGCAAACAGACAATTTATTAAACGGACAACATTAAACAGACAACATTAAACAGACAACATTAAACAGACAACATCAAACAGACAACAATTCTTTACACTGAGATGTAATGTCAGCAATATAGCAAAAATATATATCGACTATTTTTACACTTGCAAAGAAGAAAGCTTTTCTTCACAACTTTTTCACAACTTCACAACAATTTCTCACAACTTTGTGGAAAATCACAGAACTGTGGTATATCTAGAGCATCAGCAAACTGGAAAGAGCATCAATCATGTCAAATCATTACTCTGTAGTATAAATGTGTCAAAATATACATTAAAAATACATGTGAACTATACAAATGTGAACTATACTTCAATCCTACGCTGCTACAAAACTTGGTAAATTTGTCTAGATCTAAATATCACCTAAACATGCGAAACCATCCATGTTCTGAATACGTACCTGTAACCTGCATCTGAGCATATTGTGTTGCCGACGACCCTGTAGCCGACCCAGTGGCTGAAGTCGTAGCCGGAGAACTCGGCTCAGACATTTTCTTGTTGAAACAGGGTTATTCTCCGAGTACAAAAATTACACAAAAACCATTAACATTTTCACATGATTGTATAGAAAAACTTCATCAAACTGCAAATCTGATTATATATAATTATTATACGATAACCTATAAACTTTATAAATCCACAAACAATATCCGCATTATCACAATACAGTCACAAAGACAACCAATAAATTTAATACAGAACAGTTTTGCACGACACTCACATGTCTAACTATAAATCATGTCAACACATTCACCGTATCATCTCGAGATCAATGGTCGCAGTTGTTAGCCTCTAGGTTCATCTAATTGTAATACGACTTTGCACGATTAATGCATAAAACATAACATAGCATACGTAATGTAATATTTATTTAAATATTCATAAGGTTTCTCGTTGATCAAATATAAACAAAACTTTTCTTTCAGTACAATCACTAATCGTACAAGTTCGATGACAGTGTAACAGCCATCACCCTAAAGTAGTTTACTATTTTACATGTAAACCTGTCTAAAGAAAACGCGCTATCAGTGACGTCATAACGATTAATATAGGGGTTGATTTAGGGTCAAGGTTTAAAAGTTAGATTCCGATTTGAGCTGAGATTAGGGTAACGGTTATGCGTAAGCAGTACTAAGCACTCAAAGGGTATGTAGCATTTTGATAATTTGCATTTCGCACTTTCCATAAAGCAAAACAGATATACCCTAAAAGCTATATATAATTATATCACTTTTCAAAGTTACATAAAACACGATAAATGAACAGAAAAATGCCATAGCCTTTTTACAACATTTAAAAATGAGCCCAGCTGCCGACCTGAATACCAGTGAACAGTAAATCACGTGATCCCTAACAACCTAAGGTCCGACCTACCGGATAGATCTGGTCCCGAGCAAGTCCGTACCAGGCCGTGCTAATCACACACTTGCTATTCACTAGATGTGTCACCGTCGCGACTCCCGTACACAGTCTTTCATTAATCCTTGCAACGTTTAATTATTCTATAGTTTCAAGGGAACCGGAAGTAGAAAACTATTAGGCAGATTGCCTAGGCTCAGAGGTAAACAGAGAATTAAATAATAAATAAATAAAAAACTTATCTTATTGATACACTTCACTCACGGTTTGCTGCCCGCAACAAGTTTTGCAATAAAAACTATTATAATATACTGAACTGTCTACTGTCATTGGTTGGATAAATCAACAACAATGTATCTTTGCTTTGATTGGTTGTATAGATAGCGTGTTTGTGCAGGTCAGTTGATAACCATTCCATGCACCATTTTCAGTAGCGAAGGTCTTCAGTTATTATTTTTGTTTATCAACAGTCCGAACATTTTACACTTTTGAAGGCCGTTTTAGCAATACTATGTCACATTGACCAGTGACGCAGATCTTGACCTAAGACCTTAATGCCCTGCCTCAAAGCTGTATTGAGGCATTTTACTGCATTGCCTTTACCAAGTTTCCAAATGCCTTTTCTTGCCCGTGGCCTTGCAGAAATGCCTTTTCTTGTTCTTGCACGTGAAAAATTATTAATTTTGCTTTTACTTGGAATTGGATAAAAAATAACTTGCCCTGGCCTTGGACAAATTCATTGCTTTGCACTGGTCTTGTGAAAATTGTGGTGGCTGAGGTTTATAGACGCTTTGTCATATCGAAGATGATCAGCGTCTTCCCTCCTCACTTCAGGACCTCTCCTTTAAGCAGGTCCCTTCCCAGACTGGGGACTGAGCGCAGCAGGTCTCACCATGAGTGCGAACTCAATTTATGAGACCTGCCCAGGCGGAGTTCCGAACGCACTGTTCGCGTCCGCTTTGATATATGAAGGTGGAACATTTTGACGACGTCAACCATTTTAATTCATAAGGCAAAACCATAAAAACGATGTTTATGATAATGACGACGATGATATAACAGGATTACTATCACCGTCATCGTCGACGTCGTCATACAAATTTTAATTGCCGTCATCATCTTCATCATCGGCATTATCTTCGTTGTCATCGTCGTCATTATTTCCCTGTCACGTGTCTGACATAGAGTTTACGTCAGCCTGACTCCGCTCAGCCAGTTGTTCGTGATATGCTCATCTGTGTCTCAGAAATGCAGAAAGGCTGCTACTTTACGCTAAACAAAATAATTCATTTTCTATGATGAATGTTGTAGCTATCTGGATGATGCCTAAACATGAACCGTACGGTGGATGGCCTGCGTCCGGCGAGATCGATCTTGTCGAGAGCAGAGGTTTGCTTATCTTTCAACAAAATTACAGATAGGAAATAGACAACAGATATGATACAAATATGATACAAATATGATATGATACAACTAGAATACATCTATGAAACAAATATGATACAAATTTGATACAGATATGATACAGATAGATAACAGAAATAAAATAGACAACGGATGTAAACTTTTAAAGTTTGTATAGCGTTTATAATCACAAGTTTCACGTTATCATTCTTCGGTTGCAGAGTTCGCTTAATTTTCACCTTCTATCTCCTCTGGTTGGTTTGAGCGGAATATTTGTTTGACAGAAATACTAAATCGTGCAATCCAATTTTTTATGTGTGCTGAATTTTCAATTTAACGTAACGGATATAATTTTATTATTTACGGCGTAGGGCTATTTACTTTGACAGAGCAATTCGTGACTACTGACTATTTCATTTCTTAGCAGCCTAAGTCGTTCCTTTGACTTGAAAGTTGTTGTCGTATGTGAATGTATGTATTAGAGATAGATTAGGTATCTATTAGGGTCAAGTAAAGCGACATTTCTGTCTGTAGGCAATATTGACGTGGGCAAGTAAAGTGACATTTCTGTCTGTAGGCAATATTGACGTGGGCAAGTAAAGTGACATTTCTGTCTGTAGGCAGTTTTGACCTGATCAAGTAGTGACATTTCTGTCTGTAGGCAATATTGACTCGGTCAAATGCAGAGACATTTCTGTCTGTAGGTAATATCGATCTGGTCGACGAGGTCGGAACTCAAAAAGGCGTTGGCGCAGCCGGTGCTACCATGCACTGGGGACCTTATTTCCCGAGGAACGGCTTTGCACAGACAACTGCTGAGAGGTTGGTAGCACTGTTTCAGTCTAGATCGTAATCAGTCACTACATATTTTTATATATAGGGCGTGTGGTTTGTGGTTTGTCTCCTCCCAACCGGTTTATAGGCCGAAGGCCAGCCGGACTCTTTGCCAGGGAGGATGTC
>JAQFYQ010001271.1:0-13711 GCA_034694885.1 Buchholzia appendiculata | reverse complement strand
CAAAACTGCTAAAAAATGCGTGACGTCATATTTGAACGGCCCCTAGGATGAGTCTGCAGAGTATTATACATCTACGAGGGTATTGTGTATTCACTGTATTGATGATGCAATGTACTTCTACCGTCTACTTCTACCTATGCTAAATGTCCTTTATGCTTGTGTGTACGAAGTGACCTTGATGTGCTTTTGCTACCTCTCATAGCTAAATCTACTAGTGTAATGCGTCAAGTGTCCTTTCTATGCTAGAAACTAAGCAACTGTTATTTCTACTGTACTTCTACATTTATTATAGCAGATTTTTTGCTACAAGTCACTTCGGTAATTTCTGCTGTTCTTTTACTTGTAACTCTTCAGTGGTTGAAAGCATTCTAGAGTTGCAAATCACTTTGTAATTGTATAACAGATTCGTTGCAAGTCATGTTTTTATTCTATTGCACTTTTAACCGTACAATAGATTTATTCAAGTCACTTTAGTAGCTTTACTGCGCTTCTAGAACAACCATTTGTAACTAATCACGCTTGTAATTCTACTTTACTTTTGATTTTAATCCTACTGCAGATTTATTCACTATTTATAACAGATTTTTTCTAAACCATTCAAAATCTCTGCTAGTTAGATATTTTTCTGAATCTTATATTATAATCTGCGATTGAAACATATTTGCTTTCGGTCTAATTTCTCTAGCAATATTTCTGTAATATTTCCTATGCATAGATCTACAAGTTATGTAAAGTGTACACGTTCACCGTGATTCGGAGTAACTCTTTTATGTAATGTGTTCTAGTTTCATATTACTGCTTGACATTGTTCGCATATTGTAATATCGTCGTGTATGGCATAGTCTATAAATTGTAGTGTAGTTAATTAATATGCAGCCTAGTGTTCATGATCACTGTAATAGGACAATAATTATTGCGAATGAGTTGGGAATGTCCACATAATTATTTGATTCCACAAAAACAAGTGTATTTATTCGAAAGTTTAATCATTCAACGAATGTCATTTTTATATCTACCTCATCCTAGTAATATACTATCTTCCTATTCTATACACATCTGAGTTACTTTTCATGACGATGCCCTTCAGTAATCCTTATGTCCGACCCTGGAATATCCCCGGGTTTTTCCCTCCTCTGTGTTTTGTCCTCCTCCCCAAGAAGCAACCGTTGTCAAGCTGTATCTGTTAATCATCAATGTTGTAAGTATTCGTTATGCCTATTGTTGTAAATGATCTGTGGTAAGCAATTGAACATACTTCTACTGTTTCTTCTATATTGAGTCTTTGTTGATATTAACTGAATAGCCTAACATCTGCTTATAACACCATAGTACTTAACTAATAATGCATTTGTAACCCCCACCCCCCCCCCACAATTTTTGTATTTAAATTTTTATGATGTTTTGTGAAGAATTTGTAGGAGAAAAGGGTCGTTAACATTTTTTAAAAGACATCCCAAAAAACAAAAAATGAAATTTTTTAAAAAGATCGTCAATTGTTTTGACTTTCACCCCCCTCCCCCGCCAATGAAATCCTGGCTAAGTCCCTGATACAAGTACAAGTGCTGTAACTGCGTAATTGAACTTTACAACATTACTGTACATCAAGATATTGATTAAGTAAATAAATAGAGCTATCAAGTCGGCTATGTGACGGTAACGAAACTTTTACATCGTTCTTGTACTGAACAAATGGAAGCATAGAGTCGCCGCTTCTCGACATTGAGAATTTTCTGTGACTATTCAAACAAACAAATTTCAAAGCATACATTTTGCCAAAAATAAAGTCAATGTATTTCTTTCACGCTCATATGCCTATATGGAAACTCGTTGAGCCCAAATTTTTCTGTCTACGTATGAATGTGAGGCTGTCTGTGGTGAAAATAAAATCTGTCTGTGGTTCACGCAGGACTCGAACATTTCGTCAAGTTTTGGAGGCATGCAGCATCATGGCAAGTATGTGCTGTACAAAGATTTATTCAAAAGTGCTACTGCATTCAGTCTTATTCATTCAATCATGCAGTAAGTAATTGCACCTATAGGCTGCACGCACGCGCGTGCACGCATGCAGGCCATAGAATAATTTTACAACCAATTAATGTTTAATGTTCTCAATATGTATTTTTTAAGTTATTATATCTATATTGTGTCTGATGAATACGATGTGAACAAAACAGAAACATCAAATACCCAAACTTAAGTAAACTGTTCAAAACAGAATACAATTTAAATAAAATACGCAGTCTGTTTGCACGAAATCTCAACGGTACGCTTCAAAAGCTCGAAACAGATTTAATAGAAGAATTAAATGTCATTAGTCGAAAATGAATCAATTATAAACGTTACAATGAAAGTTAACTAAATTAAATTTAAACTAAAAGTTCTTAATATTAAATGAGAGTGAAATGAAATTATTATTAAAATCGTTAATCAAGGTTTAGGCTTACCTATAGCTTTACTTCAACGGTTCAATCTACAGATTAGATGAAACACAGTCAGGAAATCTTAAAGCGCCTACGACCAATTTCGTCAAATAAAAAGACAAAAATGAAGAGACATTGCCGACATCTGATCTTATTCAGTCTTGGTGAAGTGGAATATTGAATATTACGCCAGACAGTTATTTAGCCTATGGCGTGTTATAATAATAGAAGTTAAAATGTCTACAAGAAATGATTACATCATGACAGATTAGGGTCATCAAGCTTAAGCCGCTGAACAGCTGGTTATCAGCATTATGTGACAAAGTAGACAAAAGCAGATTATCGATAGATTAAATATTTTGTTAGTCTAATTATTATGCTTTGGCATTGATTTGAAATTAATTATACGTAAAGTAGATATAGGGCTGATAGCTGTATTTACGCATGCAGACGATATAACACTGCAGTATCATACTGTCTTAAAATTGGTTTGTTAAGGTGAACGATTCTAAAAACAGTTCTGTTCTATGCAAAATAATGAGTTAGTTTGCAGAGGAAATATAGCAGATTCTACATACTTTGGTGAAGTTTGGTCAACCCTGTTGATAGATATAGGGGTTTACTCTAATTTTGTGTGAATGATTAGGGCCTATCTTAGTTCATGTGAATGATTAGGGGCCTATTCCAAGATTATGTGAATGAAACTGCGGAGAGAATTCGATGGATTACACGCTAAGCCGTTTTCCAGCCGTGAATTCGCTCACATTGATTGAAATTGGAGAGGATGGTATCCAGCGACAAAACTGCAAAGAAGCAAATAAAAACAAAGACAAGGAGACGGACAGGCAAGAAGACAAGGAGACATACAGTCAGAACTTCTATATTGAGAACAGACACAGACTGAATGTTCTATACCGTAGACATGAACGAACGATCAGAACGCTGTTCTACATTGTTCTACTGCTCGCCTGGCTGGCGTACGTCATCTGGGCTGTTGTCATCGACGTCGAGTCAGCGGCCTGGTTGATCATCCTCACTGGCGGGATTGCATGTCTCTACGTCCTGGTCAAGGTCAAGGAGAGTCAGGTGGGGGTCAAGTTCACAAAGAAATACATCGATCCTTCCAAAGAACGGCTGCAGGAACATTCCTGGTGGATTTTACCGTAAGAGGGTATAGTTTGTTATTTTTAACTATAATATCTGGCATTATATCAGACTCATTGTAGGCTTAATTGTATGTGGCGATGCAGTGAATCCCCCAAAAAACAATATAGCATTATTGTGAACTTGTGCCAATTGTTATGTCCGCCATTCAAGGAGTTCCTAAAACACTACATAAGGCTGACTATATTAATGCTGCTACTAAATGGTTGACTTTATATGGCACATCAACTATTTTCCACAGCATAAAAAATTATATAAGTTTGTGTATGTCGTAATGCCATAGCATAGGCCTACACCGTATGCCCAATTTTGAACAGCAATGAGTCAAGACATTTTTCTTAAGCTTGAGGCCATTGAATGAAAATGCATCGACAAGTCATGGCATTTTTGACCGTGCTCAAGGTAAGGCAAGGCATTTTTACGAAGTCTAAGTCATGGCAAGGTATTTTAAAGACATTGATTATTATAAGTTTTAAAAAATTATTTGGTTTGACATGAAATCAATGAATTCAATGCCACAGTGTCAATCGAATTATTGTAAAGATTAATCCGCATAACGCAAGAAATGTTCTACTATAGGTTGGACTTGTAAACGAGCACGGACTACTTTTCTCGAGAATCCGGTGTCGGGTTCATATTTCGGTGTTGCATGCACTACCTGCTTATTGCAGAATGATTATTCTCCTTCTTTTCTATTTGTTTCTGATTATTTTAATACATAATTTGAAGAGCAGTTTTGTCTGATTTTTGCAGTGTCTCCAGGGCGTCGTTCACTGTTTTCATCATTTTATATCTCGGTCTGTACGTCGTCCAATCAGAGAGTCAACTGAGAAGTCTGGGCGGAGCTTGTGTGTTCGTTCTCATTGCATTGTTTACATCTAAAGATCCACGCAAGGTAACATGTTTCGCATCGTTTCTGCTGTCTAAAAGAGTACGCTTATTCATAGGCGGCGCCAGACATTTTCATTTGGGGGCTTAAATTTTTTTGACGAGCGTGGGGAGGTAGCGGTATACATAAACAATTTGACGAGCGGGAGGAGGGGTAGCGGCGTACCCAAATTTTTTAGTTGTAAGTGCATTGTAAACAATTGGAGGCTTGGGCGGAATTTTTGGGACAAACAACCATAAAAATATCAAAAATGTGGGGCTAAGCCGCCCTAGCCCCTGATACGCTCCTCCGGAGGCGCGTATGATAATAAGCGCATAGGCCTATGCGCTTATTCTACTATTCTGCAAGCTTATCAGCAAGTTTCATTTTATAACACTGATTAACCATAGTCTGATTAATCCTATTATTAGGGTTGTAGGGGGGATTTTGCCTGAAAAATCCATGGCACGCTAACCCCTCTCCCATTCATCAAAATTTGCTGGGTCCGATATTTCATGGGAACACTCTTACTAAAAAAACATTTAAGTTACAATAGCATAGATTATGATGGCCATCTTTTTAAGTTATAACATGATCTGCACATGATCTGCAGCAATAACTATAGTTCATTACTCGGATAGTGATCGAGATATTATTTTGTCTTTCTTAGATTCGATGGTCGTTCATATTTCGAATGTTCGCAACTCAGATAGTTCTCGCATTGCTCATGCTCAGATGCTCGTTCGCCTACAAATGTTTCGAAGCTGTCATCGATCTTCTCATCAACATTGCATTTAAGGTTTTGGCAGGAGCCACAGCCGTGTTTGGATTTCCCTGGTTTATACTGCATCCAATGTTCACGATGGTAAGTGTACAGGGTAGGTCAGGATTGGACATGGGTAAGATTGGACATTGGATTGGACATTGGATTGGACATGGGTTGAGACGCCCAGCGTGGGTCAAGTCTAGGTCGTATTTGTGTAAAATGTGGCTAGTCTACACCGGAGACAGATTTTCGGCTAAATTATAAATAGATAAATAATAAGGCGTTTAGGGGCATGCACATTGCACAGTCGTGAATGTGTATCCTTAGCATGCAAATTGTCAATAACTAAATACATTTATATTTTATAATACTACATCGTTCCAGTGTCTCACGAATCGGGATACGTTACTTCCAATTAGTAATAAAATAAAATAAATAATCCGAATGTTTTTGATTATTATTTATTTCAGTAATTAGAGACACATATATTTACAATTATAAACAAGTGTGTTTAGTCTTAAACCTTATAGGTTATTTCTTTGTGTTTTTCCGGGTTTAAGAAAGTAATAAAGAAAATTATGCAACAGTAATTCAATATGATGAGACTTGAGGCCCACGGGTATGATACCTGCGAGTTTAATAAGGTATTAATCGGTTGCACAACGACGGTCGTGGTCCATGTCGATTGCAATTATGTTTATATGATGTGTTTTTTATTTCTACTTACAGGTCACGTCGCTGCTGGCTTACATCGTTGCTCTTATCACAATCACATACGGACTTTTAAAAATTGTAAGATTGCTGAATTTATAATAGAAAATCTCAAGATAACTTTTTCTCAATTCTATCTAAAAAAGTCTATCTCTATCCATTTGATGCAAAAGCCAATCTCTTATCTCTATCGATCTTAAGATAAGTCTATCTGTATATGTATCGTAAGAAAAATCTATTTAGTTCTTTTCAGTTACAGTTTCGGTTGCATTTGACTGAAATAAACGTTATTCTATTTGTTTATTTCAATTCTATAGACAATTTAGCTATTCACGATTATTAGATAATCCCTTACTGAAAAGTGTATACTAGTGGTTTCCATATATAAGCAGGTGCTTTGTAGACCCTGTTCAATCTGTTCAGCCTATGCTACACAAATTGATATAGTGTGTGGATTAGTAAAGGGTGATTTTTGCTTGTTCATGCATCACAGTTTTCACCTCTCCGCACTTTCAAACAGTTCATCCGTCGGTCGTCCGACTCACGTACCCACGCATTCCTTGCAAGCACACACTCATTCATTACAGGTGGACCGTTCGTTCTCATGCATAGCGCAGGGGTAAGTAACGTGTCTCGTCATCGTCATCATTATCATCATCATAGTTGTCGTCATCATTATCATCATCATTATCATCATCATTATCATCATCTTCTTCTTCTTCTTCTTCTTCATCGTCATCATCATCATCGTAACCCGTTTAGAGTGTACTATTCGCTTCACAAGATGTCTGTGCGGAGTAATTTTACCAGTGACCCTGAGGGCTTATTATGGTTTTCAGTTAAACATAAATTTGAATTATGTAATAATAGTACTATTTACATAGTATTGTGCAAGACTTAGATAAACACTTAATGGCCTGAGTGGTATAGAAGCAATGAATTATTATCGTCATCCACTTGCTTCAGATTTTAATGTAAGAACGACGCTTGTATGAAAGCAATGAAATCGTTCTTTTTCGGAAGGGCATCCGACGGTACGATATTTGCTTCATTTAATCAGCAGCGGCAGAATCATTAACTGCATCAATATATACAATTTACACAGTTCACTGTAGCTGTCAATTGTATTGACATAAATTTTACACATTCATGCCTGGTCTGGTAACTTGAGTAGTTGAGTAAGAGGAATCTTATGATCGGTATGGCGATCTCTATCCCGGGAGGCGTCTCTCTCGCGCTCATCAACTTTCCAGAGACTCAAGAAGGGAGGAAGCACACAGAAGACAAAATTCAAAGTGATCTCAGGTCTGAGAAACTTTCTGCAAAGCGGTTTCCAGGTTTAGTTTTATAAATGTTTCTTTTTGATATCGAGTATTAAACCACTTCAACGGATAAGCAGATAAAATATATTGAATGACAAATATTGGCTTGCAGTCTCTCATCTCATCACCATCGTTGCCGAAAGATATCAGAGTCGTCGTCAGCATAATATATAGCTTTATATTAGTGGTCAATTTGATGTCATCACAATTTTTTTTCATCGCATTTGGATACCATTGGATGGAGTTCATTTAGAGCACGTGTAATGAAAAGCTACTGTATGAACTTGCTTCTCACTACCTTCTTGGATATGGCGATGTTATGCATTTGCGGTCGGATACTTTTCCTGACGTTTCGCCAACAACCTCCTTTCTCATCTTGTTGAATAATGTGAGCAACTGGGTATGTCTGTGGCAACTCTGTTTGATGAATATTTGTTCCAGTCAATCTTGCAATCATGAATCACTATTAAGTTAAACGACCTGGTTAGAACGCACTTTATGATAAATGGTTAGAATTGACGAGCATCGAAAGCTTCAGCAGAACGCCATTCATGACATGAACCTTGTTATTTCTCTTGTCTAGTCTATGTTCACCCATGGGCCATGGGTGAACATAGACTAGACAAGATCCACACACAGCTTTCCCTAATGTACTGCCATGGGCCATGGCAGTACATTAGGAAAAGCTGTGCGTGGATCTGATAGAAGTGGATCTAAGTTTTATTTTTAGATGTTTTAGTATGAAGTGCAACGTTATAATTTTATGGTAATTAATTCATTTAACATAATTAGGTGGAATGAAATGTTATAATGAAAAATTTTGGCAACAAACTTAAAAGTGGACATTGTCAGTTTGAAAGACAAAAATGAGTGCTGCAATGTGATGTGTACAGTAAACCGGTCAAGCTTGCCAGGACTCACAACGTATTTATCACCGGGTTCAGCGGAGCGACACTCGCCAGCAGAATGCTTCCGTACATCTTTGCTTTCATCATTTCCTCCGCTTCCATCTATTCCTTCGTGGACAGCGTGTTTACTTGGCTGGGATCCCGAGTTGGATTGGACATCACGATTACAGTGAGATCATGATCCGTTATTTTAACATTTTTAATCAAGGATATAAGTAATGATTTTATTAAATGTGAATGCGCTTATCAATAATTTTCTCCCGAGCACATAAGAATGTTTTGGTAACGTCTAACCTATTTTAAAAAGGACAGTGCAATTTGAACGACAAACATATGATGACAGGGATAAAGATACCAACTAAGTAGGAGCACTTCAAAAGCAAGATGCATCGGCAGGGCCTGAATAGTACTTCTAGTTTTTCTTTCAAACTTTAGCCTGTGAATTAGATTTTAAATTATTTACATTTTAAGGTAAATTTCAGGGCCTTAGAAAGGATGTCATTGGGGGGTGGAAGTCAAAAATATTTGACGACCTTTACAAAATTTTCATTTGGGTGGTTAACTTCCAAACGATATTTTCATAAAAAAAAATCTCACAAAACATATAGAACTGCCACGTACGTACTCAATGAATTATGACGTATCTGTTGGTCACGTGGTTTCAGTCTGTGCTCGGATACGTCTTCATGCCGGTCAGCTATCTGATGGGCGTGGACTGGGAGGACTGCTACCTGGTTGGCTCGTTGATTGGGAACAAATGTTTCGGAGTGTCCATACAAACTGCGCTACGCATCGCTTATCTCAACGTCGGAGGCAACATTGATGTAACTTGACAAACATTCTCTTTCGTGCTTCGATTTCTCTTTCGTGGCAGTATTTCGTCTAAATTATCTGTTCATATTTTTCTTGTTTTTATTTTCTTTGTTGTCATATTCTTAGACGATAAGATCACGCGTTGCCAAATTTCTCCTTGCCATTTTGGACAGGAGATGATAGTTTTGTTCATTTTGACCTATCATATTAAAGCAAGCATCGCACTGATGTTGGCGATATACATACAGAAGTACTATTATAACTTCGAAGCTTTATTGTATTAATTAATGTAACTTCAGGGATGTAGAAAGCATCAAAATAGCATAAAAAGCATCAAAGCCAAGAAAGGTAATAAAAATAACACTACAGTGTATATTAATTTTCGAATACTCCCCCAGACTTCATTATCTCGGTTAATTAGCACTCCATTAATTGATGCTCTGGAGTAATTAGCACTTCGTTAATTAATTAATTTCATTAACTACACCAGTTTAAACTTCTATTAAATGTGTTTGATTGAACAAGTATTATTATAACAACAAAAGGGCCACAATAATACTTGATATACATGTAGGCCTATCTTCAGGACTGTTTCTATTCACTCACTTTGTGTGTGATTGTAGCAACAAACTCTAGCCATAGCAACATACGCCACCCAAGGTCTCTCTTACCTCGGCACAATGTCCATCTACCTCAGTCTCTACTCCGTACTGGCTCGCCACGAGACCAAGAGACTGTTGAAGTTGTTTCCACGGACGATGTTCATAGCTTGCCTGACGTGCTTCCTGACCGCTTGTGTGGCGCATCTTCTAGCTCCAGAGAGTGTGTACACGGCTGACGTGCGTGATCCCAACAGTCCAAACATTCTCTACCTCGTCTTCTGGCTCCTGGGACTCATCCCGGGATATGAACAGCTGATGAATGCTGTCGGTGTCTGAGTCTGCGTGCGTGAGCAATGGACCATTTCAATTTAATCAAAGTTACGGTTATAAACTGGGCAATTCTGTGTTCAATGTAAATGACATTTATTTTGATATTAAAAATTGACTTACTGTTTATTGCTTATTTTCGATAGCTCGCAAGATGACACTCCACAAACCATGGATCGCCTGAGTAGAGGTGATATCCTTTTGCTTTCCTGTGCAGGTATAATAATATAACGGCTGATCCATACAGGACTCGCAGTTTGGTACAGATTTTGAGCTTGGACTTGGGCATACAAAAATCTGTGGGTTGATGGGTCAGCAATGTCAAATTGCAAAAAGCATGGCTTGTTAGTTCAATTGTAACTGTTTAACATTCTCAACACTTCCTCGGCGGCTCAAATTCTGACATCGAAAATTTTTCGCCTACACCCTCCTGAGACAAATTTTAGAAAATCCCCGCGACTATCTCTCGATCTATACCCCCCCCCCCCGCGCCCCATTGGATTGTTCTCATTTCGAATACCGCTGCTGTAACTGTTAAATGCTTTATATACCTGCCCTGTATCAATTACTCAGTTGTAATAGGTAGCAAGTAAGTACCGTTGCGGATCTTTCGTTCGAGCCGCATGATCAGAAAGAGGCGACAGAACTGGAGTTGTATGCAGAGAACAAGATGCAGAGAATGAAGCGGATGCAGGGAACAAGTATGCAGAGAACAAAGAGGCGACAGAGTTGTAAGCAGAGATATTAGTTAGCAGGAATCAAATCAAAGCGATATATATCAATCATAGGCGACGCCAGATATTTAATTTGTGACGGCCTAAAAAATTGGACCAGCGGGGGCGGAGGTAGCGTCTTACCCAGGAATTTTTTATACGATAGGGAGGGGGTTGCGGTGCACCCATAAATTGAAGTATTAGGTACAAATTTGGGAGAGGCTTGGGCTGAAATTTTGGGACGAACGAGTACCAATTTTTTTTAAAAATGTGGGGGGGGGGCTAAACCCCAAGTCACTGATACGCGCCGCCTATAATAATATTAAATTGGCAATGAGTGACAAATCAATTTAGTAAAATGGTATATAATGCACAGCAGGGCCCGCAGTCAGTACCGGGGTACAAGGAGCACACAGGACTCGGCGCCAAACGTCCGTGCCCCACCAAGGATTGGGCCTCGTGCCCCGTCTGCAGCCGGACTTCTCTACATAAGTATGTGACCCCGTGCCCAGAAACTGTTCCCCTCACTATCGAAACTCGTGCTACGTGCTGCTGGGTACAACAAGTTTGTACCTGGATGTAAAGAACAAAAAATGCATAGTTCGAATACAGTAACTCAGAGACTGGCATTTGTTGAGTACATACATTAGAAATAGCTAAGCAATGATGTAACTTAGGAAGATTGAATTGTAAATGAACAGGAGCGTAGCTAGGATTTCATTTTGGGGGAGGGGGGATGGGAAGTCAAAAAAACGACGTTTTTCAAAAGAAAAAATTTGGGGGATTTTGAGCTAAAAAATAATTTAACGACCTTTTTCAAATATGTCTTAAAAAAACAGTATGAATTTTAAGAGACTTTTTTGGGATGGGGTTGAACCCCCAAAAACTCCCCTTAAATACGGCCATGTAAATGAAGTAATTCATATCTGCACACGAATAATTACTAACGGTCAAAATACAGACTCAACAATACGCTGATAAATATCATCAGTTACAATGTAGATAATAGGCCTAGTATAAACACGAAATTTGTTAAAATATTGATGTTAACTTCACGCCAAATTTACAATTGGTCGGCATAACATTATGCGTTCTTTTAGCGGGCGTAGTCGTAACAATACGAGGGTTTTATGACTGTTTAAAAACAGTCAATGTGGTCATGACGGTTAGTTTTTAAAAAAAAATCGAATCTGTGAGAAGTGATCTATTGCGAGTCCTTGCAATGGCCATGAAAACCAGGCCCATGTCTTGCAAGCGGTTGGCGTTAATTCATTGGCCACCTGACCTTGGTTGTCTAGTGCTGCCTGGCCATTTATTCATTGGATTGTCTTGCGGATTGAATGATTGAATCCTTGTCATTGGCCATTAACCATGACGTATAAATATTTCAAGTAATAAAGTCCTCGGTTAACATTTCTACCAGAGAAAAACCTTCTGGATCGGATGATATTTAATCTTGTTCAATTCAATGCCGAGTTGTCAATGCAAGAATCATTGAACATTAAGTCCTATTTATAATTGAGATAAGAGCGGAACGTAACTGATTGTCTGTCTGCCTTACTCGAGTTATTGATTGGCGACTTGTGTATCTGATCAGCTGTTGAACTAATTACAGAACTCAGATTGCAGAGCGTAATTCATTACTACAATGGGTTAGCCGAGTTTCTGTTGTTCTATATAAGTTCTAATAAGCGTGCACTTGTCGAAAACTAAACGCAGAAAAATCACAAACGCATGAAAAATCACAAACCTTTTCCACTGATTACGCCGTTCTTTAGAGATTCGCACCATTCTGTCAATAGCTCAGAATCACACAACTTAGGGATATGCTAGAGGCTCATGACTGCGGTTTAAAGGGACAGAATAGGAGTTATGTGGATTGGTTGACAGAGGTTGGGGGGGGGGACGAGCTCCTGCACCGGAACTTATAATGATCTGAAACTAACTCTACAGCAAAATGTTTAGCTGCGCATTGAAACTTCGTACGCAGTGTAATTAAGCATGTGGTCAGTGATATTAGTATGAATAATCCGTACAATTAGACTAATTAATTAGAGTTGCAAGGTAAGTCATATGTTACCAGTTAACACGAAGAAACCTACAGCAAATAATTTATTTCCCATGAACTCACAGCTGTTGAATGAATAGGTGTTTTCCTGTTGATACGATTATTGTTGCCCGGTGGTCTTTGACTCGCTGACTAAGATGATCACACCGAACTTAAGACTGTAAGCTTCCCACTGGCAAGCCGTGAACTTATAAGCAATAATGTTAAAACTTATTTTCCATGATAGAACTCATGAAAATGTCATAATCATCGCTATATGGCAGACTGTGACATATTTAAATAAATCAGATCCTTTGCAGGGTTACACACGTATAACGTCTCACAGTATCGTCTATGATAGATCTACACGTGCGACAAGTGTTCACAGTTTGAAAGAACGAGATAAACTTGACAGATGTATTCTATTAAGCAACTGTCTATCAGCGTACAAAGTAGACAGAAGTAGATTATCTCTCAGCTGAGATACAAGTGTATATTAATTATTGTTTTGCTGTTGTATTGATTTGAAGTCGATAATAATTAAGTGATCAGATGTTATAGCGATTGATTGATTCTGCTGAATGTTGCTCACAGTGATAGCTGGCCCTGCAGGTCGGCCGCAGCTTAGCCGCTCGCCTGATTTACTGTGTTACAAATCGTCTTCTGTAAAACAATAGGAATAAGTCAGCGTATAAGCAATGATAGGAAAACTAATTCTAACTGCTTTGCTCCGTTTTGACGCGCTAGAAATACCGTGAATGGATTAATTACACTCCGATCCTCCATGGCTGCAGCAATGGATTACGATGCAGACCGCGTTCCCGGGCCAAGTGGATCTGACTCAAGAACAGGGGATTACATCCAACAAGTAAACTACAGAGAAATAGACAAAGAAACAGACAGGCCGAATGATGACACGGACAAGCGAGAGGACAAGGAGAGATACAGTCAGAACTTCTATATTGAGTACAGGCACAGACTGAATGTTCTATACCGTAGACATGAACGAACGATCAGAACGCTGTTCTACATTGTTCTACTGCTCGCCTG
>JAQFYQ010001270.1:0-13711 GCA_034694885.1 Buchholzia appendiculata | reverse complement strand
TACCAATCGTCCGGGGTATCAACCGTCCGGGTATCAACCGTCCGGGGTATCAACCGTCCGGGTATCAACCGTCCGGGTATCAACCGTCCGGGGATCAATCGTCCGGATACCATTGTCACAGTGACTATGCAACCGGCAATTTTTACTCAGTGTTTACTGATTAAACGGTCGTTCTGCAGAAGACTCAGTTTTGTTTATCTCTTGATGTTTATAACTATTAGTATAAACATATGTGGTTCGAATAATATGGCGAATGGGACGAATCGCCAGTGGGGCAAGTTCCTTTCTGAGCACTACAATTCGCCTTCGTTTTGAAAATCTGAATTGTAATGTGTTTAATAAAATAAATGGTTTCTAGGCTAATAATTTGGGATTCATTAAGCAAGACTAATTTATGTAATTCTCTAGGTACCATATATGATTTGGGTGAATCATAGTTAATACGACTAAGATCTTGATTATTTCTTTCATAAAGTTTATTGTCTGATATTGATTTTCTTCTAAAGAGAGCCTTTCGTGTCGTCAATTTCTAGTGTAATATTTAATTGCTGGTTTCTACTTAATTATAGACTATAGTGTCCTTGAATTGATTGTAGTGTTTAGACACCTGCTGACGTGATAGCAACCATGTTTAAGAGCGTTGAAGAACTTGTGACGAATCCGAGCGATGTGATTCTTTCGACAAGTGAGCTTTTGCTCAAGTACATTGAAAATATTCTTCGGCAGCCGACTGACATGAAGTACCGCCGGATTCGTATCGGCAATGAGCTTGTAACGAAGCACCTTCTATCCGTGCCGGGTGGAATGGAATGTTTACTGGAGATGGGGTTTGAGGAGGACGGGGAGTACATGACGCTGTTGATCAGCACGCCACTGACCGGAGTGCGGAGAATGAAGAAGGAGTTGAACGAAGTGAGGCAGAGTTTGAATGGGTCGTCAGGTAAGCAGCAGAAGGTGCAACCACGTGTAGATGCACCTAGGCAGTCTGTTTCACTGCCGAGGACGAGCGCAGCACAGCATAATCCGGCATCGCAGCAAGCGAAGGCAAGGTTGCAGTCTTTTGAGGCTTCGGAGAAAAATCTGGCGATGCGAATCCGCTCTGATTTCATTCGAGTTCTTGTGTACGAGAAGCGAAGCCTGCAGGAGAAAGCTCGTGCGGTTATACCTCGCTCGGACCTGCAGCAGAAAGCAGAGGTCAGGATGGCATCGGCAGGACTTGAGAGAAGCTTGCTGCGTGATCTCTACCTCATAGAGTTGCTGGCCTGGTTCAAGTCATTCTTTACTTGGACCGATTGTCTGCCTTGCAGCTCTTGTCATGGTTCAACTGCCAATATGGGAATGCTTGACCCAACCCCTCAAGAGCTCCAGCACGGCGCGTCGCGTGTGGAGAACCATTGCTGCTCTGTGTGCAATGTAACGAATCGTTTCCCTAGGTACAACGATCCGGGCAAGCTGCTCGAGACGCGCACGGGTCGGTGTGGAGAATGGGCCAACTGTTTTACGCTATGCTGTCGGGCGGAGGGCTTCGAGGCTCGGCATGTTGTGGACTGGACGGATCATGTGTGGACGGAGGTTTACTCTGAGGCGAGGCAGCGTTGGGTTCACTGTGACCCGTGCGAGAACGTCTCAGACAAGCCGTTGATCTACGAGGGTGGCTGGGGCAAAAAGCTGACGTATGTTATGGCGTATTCGTGCGACGATATACAGGATGTGACGTGGCGATATACGTTGCATCATGCAGAAACTCTTCAGCGTCGTAACGAGTGTCGTGAGGAATGGCTCGTTGCACTGATACTGCGTCTGAGGGCCGAGCGTCAGAAGCCTTTGGCTGTCGCTAGGAAGCGACATTTGTTGGAGAGAAATGTTTCCGAGCTGGTGGAGCTTCTGTTGGAGCCGTCGTCATCTGGGCAGAATCTGGGTGGAAGAACCACCGGATCTCTGGACTGGAGACTCTCAAGAGGTGAACTCGGTGCGACTTCATCTCCTTTTACACCAACTGTGATCATTCCGACGGATGAAGAAATTCAACGCGGAGTAATTTTGCTTCGCTATTCTTGCGCTAAGGACATGTACGTCAGAGGAGAGGTCGATGACTCGGAAATTTCTACGTTAAATGTGGATGTCAACAACTCTGATGTGGACGGGCGAATCTTGAGGGGCTGGAAAAGTCTTGCATTTGAGGCTACAAATGTTGAGCTGAAAATCGAACACGACTGGAAGAAATCGTACATCGCAAGATACGAAGGTTGCGTGGATAGTGAACGCGGCAGTATCGGTTGGAAGATCAGCCTCGAGGGAAAAGGTGTCCTGGTGGATTGGATTCGAATCCGAGCGAGCAGCGAGTGCTTTTCCAGTGGAAGTGTGTCGTGGAGACTGTGCGGAGATGAGGAGTGTATGATGCTCGGTAGAAGTGTGGACAAGGGGAGGATTACGGAACTGAGCGGAAGTACGATCGTGCATCTAGTGGCTACACTGAGTGGGGGTCAAGGGTCATCGGCATGGCAACATGCTCAGCTATTCAGGCAGAGTCTGGACGATACTAGTGAAATCTATCCACTAGAGTTAGTCGTCCACACAAAGTCGGTATAATGTTTCCCGGCATGATTGTGTTAGTAAATGCATCGACAGCTACAGTGAATTGCTCATGCTACAAGTTATCAATGATTAATTATACAAGTATACTGTTGTCAAATTGTTTATTCTCAAATTATATTTTTAATTATTTTTGGCAGGAATGGTTGTACTGTGTATGATTTCAGGTTTAATTTGTCTTATTCCGGTACATTTTAGTGGAATATTTATGTAGTGATTTTCAATTATATAATCAAGAATCTGATTATTATTCATTACCCTTTATAAAATGGACAATGATATTTTCATCTTGCTTGATATACCGGTATAGAAGAGGCATTGCGCTGAGAATACTCATTGAAAGGTGTTAATATTCGGATTAGATTCCTACAATATGCAACTAGTAATGATAAGCCAACAATTGTATGCCGCTTAAGCTATGTTATCTAGCATCCCATGATCTGTATCAAGGTTATGATACCTTCATCAGGTTCAAATCTGATGTTTCATGTAAAAATTTAATAAGGCTTAGATAATTATTCAGTGCATTTATTTTTTAAGTAATTATTTATTTATTTCGGTTTTGGACTGCATTACTAGTGATGCATTGACTGTTGAAGGTCAATGTTATGTGGTATGAAAGATGAACGACCCATCATTTCATCAACATCAGATGTCACTTCTTTGTCAGAATGGTTGGACATCTCAAATTATGGAACTTTTGCTTCATAACTCTTGAGCACTCTCATCCTCAGAACTCGCTCTCAATTTCTTCATATCAGATCGCACATACTCCATCCAAGCCTTTCTACTTGTGTCTTTAAATTTTTGCTCTTCCACATCCAGAAACTAGCAAGCCTTAATCAAGTCACTATCTTCAATTCTTTTCAAATTTCCAAGCTATCTCAACCTGATATGTCTGACAGCATCATCCATATCAAACTTTTCATATAGCTTACTAGTTTCTGGCTTTATGAGCCCCCCTCCCCCGGCAGCCATATTGTCAAGCAATTTAATAGCACTTAAAGTTGGTTTTCTCTGTATGTGAGTGCTGTCGTGCCTGTCCATGAACTTAAATATAATATCTATGCTATTGATAACACAGTAAGGTTATGGTTGCCTTGTACAACACTTGCAGCTGTATGTTAAGATAATAAGATTAGCAGAATTTTACTGTGTTGGTAGAACATCAAGTGTAAAGGAAAACTTGCAGACAGAAATTATTACATGAATTGTTGCATTGTTTTGTCAGACTTTTGTATTAGAGTCTGAAGTCTTGCTGACTACTGCCACTGAGTTTTCTTGAACTTCTAGATATGTATTTGAGTTTCTAATTTTGAGCTTATTTTATCCCGAGACTGTGACTGGGTGATTTAAATGAATTCCATTTCGTTTATCATGTTTAGAGTCAGTGTTTTATCTGATGTCAGTGGTCAATTGATTACTGATTATTGTCATTTACTCAATTCCATCAATTAAAGTATTACATTTCTGTTTAATGTCTGATTCTACTTCAGGTGCATTGCGTTTGTTTAATACTGCGTTGCAATCATCTCATTATTTAGCGCTATATTACTGATTCATGTTCTTAATTCGGTCAATCAACACATTCGTTTATTTTTAACCATATTTGTGAAAGATTTGTTGTAGACAAATGTCACGTCTTTCACCAGCAGAATGTGAATAGTACGGACAGAATAATGTTTAGTGGTCCTCATCTAAGCATTACTCTGTCCGTACTATTCACACTCTGCTCGTGAAAGACGTGACATTTGTCTACAACACATCTTTCACAAATATTGTTCAAAATAAATGAATGGCAGTCAACTGATGAATGTCAATCAACTCACAAACCAATTGATGCGATTGTTATGTTGGTGCATAGCGAGAAGAGCAATGCATACGCAAAGAATTTTGAGTCTTTTTAATCTCTGACCAAACATGACGTGAGCAAACAAGCCCGACGCCCGTGATGTAAACATGTGCCAAGTCCAATTTACCACGGAGTGACTCTAGGTCACACATTGACCTTCAAAACGTATCTGGGAAAAAATTGAATTGAAATGTTGCCGGTTTATTGAAAGACAGAATGAACTGCCAATGACAAAATTTGCTTATGAGACTTGCTGGCAGATCCTAGGGAACAAAGCTGGTACATTACGTTTGTTAATACGTGCTCATAATAAACTGATTGACAGGACATTTGCCAATAACATATGTGGCCTGCACACGTCACAGGGATATGTTTAAACCACCAGCACTCTGTGTTATTCAAATTTCTAATATGAATACATAATATTATGAAACCCGTGTACCTCAGAACTCAATGGCGAGAAGACTGACAGATGGCTAACGTGTTTAACGGGCATCTCGCCAGTGACCCATCAGTCAGTTTGCTTAATTCGTGTTTCTGCGCCAAATGTGACGTCAAGATACTCCAAGATTATGCAGCTAGTTGGAGCTGTTAGCTTGCGAAGTTATGGAATTAGTATAGAACTTAGAACTACTTTAATACATTTTATTTATATATTCATTTAATCATTTAGGTCTCCTGTTCAACATAAAGTATAGGCCTACAAACCAATAACATACTAAACAGAGGTTATACATTGATCAATAGTGTAGTGGTAAAAAAAGGCCGTGAGCGTATACTGTGGGTATACGGTCGTATTTCAGTGGGTAACCACGACTACACCACTGGGTGTGATCAAACCGCCGCACATCTGATGATACTCTAATGTGGACCGCTTTAAAAATAATATGGACCTAATGAAACATCAAAGTCCAAAAATACATAGGCTAATAATACGGCATAAAACACAAACATCCAGTCGGTATGCAAACAGGAATAGGGATATATAGATTACTCATGCAAAATTAGCACAGTTTTTACAATTGACGTGGGTTAAAACCTCATGATAAACCTATCTAACTGTGTCGCATTACAGTGTTAATACTAGTATAAAATCATTAATGTAAATACAATAATATTAAACGGGGCACCGACAAAATTAATTTGAATCAAAGCCATCTAGGTCTAGGTGGCTAAAAAAGTGTCTAAACAAGTGTCTAGGTGGCTAAAAAAAGTGTCTAAAAAGTGTAGGTGGCTAAAAAAGAAATGGGGTACAAAATTCTTAGGTCAGGTCAAAGGTCACAACCTTGAAAGGTTTGTTTATAAATAAACTTTAGAAAATTTATATTTATTTATTTTTTTACTATAATTGTATTGTTTACCTAGGTAATGACAAGTGAACCAGGACTAAATATATATTGATGAAAATTTGCCATCTTTGTGTGGTTATATATCGCACAGTATTGTACTGTTTTTGTTTTATATTAATTAAGTGCAGTGTTATGATGTAGTATTTACTCAATTCTAAACTTGTTATGCACTATAGTTATACTACTGTTAGTTTGTGTACTAACTGTGTGGGTATTAGTTTTATACAATGCAACATATATGTTAAACATTTTTCTTTCACAATGCGAACATGCAGGCATTTTGCCTGCGTGCACAGACTGTATTGGGTTATTTTTTTCAAAGTACTAATATCGTGCATAGATCTGGCAAATGATGAGATCCGCAGCCGGTCCAGAAACTTGCCATAATTGGTCCTGAAAAGATGTGCAGGTAGCATAGCGTCGAACGTGACCAAGATCATCAATTGTGGCATTTAGCTTGGTCAGTTAACGATAGCATGAAAAAGCTAACATCACTGCCATCTATAAAGGAAAGGGGAGCAAGTCTGACCCGAACTCTTACAGGCCTATATCTATCCTACCGTGTCTTGCGAGAATTTGTGAGAAGGCAATAATAGTATGTCAACTGAGGGGACTGCTACGAAGCGCATGGGATATCCCGCATTAACAGTTCGGTTTAAGATTCAAGTCCAGTTCTTTGATTTACAATGTATTACTAATATTGCCCTATAGTATGCATTATACAGTTGGCATATTGTGTTGTAGGTGATCCTGTATCTTCCGAACTTAATCATGGCGGCCGGTGGTGCAAGGGAAAGCGTTTGTGCACTGATGAACAAGGTGGCCGCTGTTGCGTAAGTTAATCCCACTGCATGTCCAATTTTGTGAATTTTTATATATTTCTGATGGTGCATTTTAAATTGTAGCTATGTGATTAAGTCTTACAATGAAGTAAACTAAACAAAAATGTAATGTATTGTTGGTTATTTTATGTATTAGTTTATATTATGGCATAATTACCAGAAACTCAACTGGATGGTAACCTGGTTCGTCATTTGGTTCTAGACGTTTATAATATTGTTCAGACCTAATATTTAAATCGGTTTAAAATTATCTCCACTTTAGCAAACAGACCGTTTGCACATAATTGTTTTCAGAGAAATATTCTTGGTTGAATTTGTATTAATTTTATCTCGCAATTTCTTGTTGACAGGTGCCGATGTCCAGTTCATTCCCATATACACTCACCCTATGTAACTACAGGTAATATATCTTAATGTAATGTAATGTAATGTAATGTAACGTGCATTATGAACGCAGGCTAAGTTACCTCTAAGTTCACAGCATGATTACATACAGATTTAACATATGTACAAATACAAGTATCATTTTTGAAAAAATGTAGTTCATCATAATTACTATTATTGTAGTTAACACAAGAACATATTTATTCAAATACTGTAGAAATATTACATCAAATAGTAAAACTGTATTCAGCACTATTACTGTCCGATGCAATTATCCCAATACCAACATTGACGGGGCCCGTCTCAGCGCCCCTGCACCTGAGACGTTCCACTGGGCATGTCCTGAAGGGCGGCCCCTGAAGAATGGTCAACCGACTTCTGTTGTCGACACTGTCCACAACTGTTTATGACCACTCAGAGTTACCGTATCAAACAGTAGTACCAACAATGCCAGACATGTCTACAACACCGTACAGTAGGCCTAATTGAATCAAATGCCTGAACAATATCAAAAATAACTACAAAATACATAAATAACATTATGAAATACATATTGAACTCAAAACTATGTACATTTATATCACTCTGCTTAATTCACATCTTAGCTTCCCAGTCATAGTAAACTTCCTTTGCCTGCCAAAGTTCATCCAAGCCATTCTTAAATTGGTTAACATATAATGACGTAACAATGCTGTCTTGTAAACTATTCCACAAATTTAAATTCTCATTGAAAATGAAAACTTTCTTAGATTATATTTTGAGAGTTTGCCATGAAGTTTCAATAGATTTCCGCATGTTACTGAATCAGCATTTCTGCTAAGATTTGGTACTAACTTTCTACTCCTGGTCATTACTAGACTTGGTCATCTATTTATAGTCTCTGCAAGACTTGGTCATCTATTTATAATCTCGTCTAGGCCTGGCCATCTATTTATAGTCTCTACTAGGTCTGGTCATCTATTTATAGTCTCTGCTAGGCCTGGTCATCTATTTATAGTCTCTGCTAGGTCTGGTCATCTATTTATAGTCTCTACTAGGCCTGGTCATCTATTTGTAGCCTCTACTAGGCCTGGCCATCTATTTATAGTCTCTACTAGACCTGGCCATCTATTTATAATCTCGTCTAGGCCTGGCCATCTATTTATAGTCTCTACTAGGCCTGGCCATCTATTTATAGTGTGTGCTGTGTGGCAAGCATGTCTCATTCTACTGTAATGTTTGTGACTCAGACTTCAGAGGTTCACGGTTCAAAGCCTAGTCTGTATTTCAAGGTTGTAGGTGTAATGTATATTTAGTGCCACGGACAGCACAGACATCAGGAATTTAGCATAAAGTAATTATGTGTGCGGTATTAGGTAGATGTGTATTAGCTGTTCTGGAAGAATCCTGGATTGACCACCCCTTGAACTAGCATCACAGGCCGAGTGGATCAGTGTGTGATTATATCCTGCTTAATGTTGTTATGTTCGGTTTGCCATGGTTAGTCGATTTAGGCTTACTCTGTTGATCGTCATTCCCCCAAATTTGGATTAGGACAATGTTTGGGAACGGGACAGTTTTGTGTAACATTAACCCGTTACTGAAATTGAAAATAGTCTTACGCTGATGATGATGCTTATCACGTGTGAGCAAATGTTGGTATTATATTATATCATGTTATTGCGTTGAGATATGTTTTGTCACACTCACATTATGATTCAGCATTCATGCTCTTGTATGAGTTATATTTCTTGGAGAACTAGGACATTTGTGGATGAAAATTTTTCAGAAAACAACCTCCTTACTTTACATCTGAAGGACTCCGAAATAATATGAACTGTATTCTATATCCTGAGTAGGCTAAACGCTGCACGGAATTACTTGATTGTATTATTTAAAGAAAAGATTTGCACTATATGCACTGGGTGCGAGTAACATTGTGAAGTTGTTTAAAATGCTGTTTGGTGTTTGATGGTAGAGTCAAGACTGCTTGAAAGTAGACGTCATTCGGCAAGACGCCTGGCCACTGCCAAGTCGACTGTTGCCAAGGAGTATGCATTTGAGGTAGGGTGTAGAGACTTGAATTGTTTGCAGTTTTGGCCCTCATAAAAGGTCGCAGATCAGGGGCATCGTACTCTCAATTTTTGATACTTTTAATAAACATGGCAGTAATGTGATGCGTGCTTGAGTTGCTACCAACTTGAGTGTGTACTATCGAATTTAAATATTTGTGCCTGTAACCCTATTTCTAAGGAATTGTCATTCTGAGTGCATACAGTGCGACACAGCAGTTGTCTAAACTAAGGCTATTTAAAATAAGATATGAGATGAGATTAAGTTAGTATTAATAAAAAAGAATGAATTGAAGTTGTTGGAATCTGTTATTTATAATAATAATAATAATAATAATAATAGTAATAACCAGGCCAACTTTTAGAGCGCCGTTATATAACAAATCATATGTAGGGGGCTTTACATAGTAATTTACAATTTATACAATGCAAGTTTATACGAAAAACGGCCTACCGGCAAGGACACGCAGGTCAGCTACACAGTAGGTTCGGTAATTCCCATCACCGTAGACTAATTGCTGGAATACTCCTGTTGCGGCCATGACAGGAGTAGAGAAGGGCGATTTATTTTCAACGAACCCGAGCCAAACCAACACAAGAGAAAGCACCGCTGGCAGCTAACAGACAATTATTAAATAATTGACTGCCCTCAGTGTAATTTGAACCCGGGACGAGAAGTTGACTACGCTTCCGAGTCCAGTGCTCTACCAACTGAGCTATCACCCACCCGAGATATTCTCATTATTTTTTACATACAAATGATGGCATTCTATAATCTACCCAAGTATTAAATATCTTAATTAACAAATAGGCTACTAAACTGTGTGTCTTCTGTTTGGTCAGGCAGACAGTTTATTATTCCTATCGGTCTATGAGCTACTGCGCAGCTAAAGCTTAGACCTGCTATGCCTTATCGAGACCGGAGGGTCCGAGACCACCTCGAGACCAAGACCGATGTCTCGAGATCACCACTCTGGTCCTGCCGTGTCTGGTTTCAATCAGCCGTTATTATGTGAATAGGAAGCAGCCATGGTAGAAAGTCTTGTTTCTTGAATTGTGTCGTGATATGTAGCAAAGCTGTAATACACATGGTTTTTGTTCATTTGACAGATGGCTGGTTCTAACATACGTTACGGTGAAGGCGTTACACAGGAAGTCGGAGCGGTAGGTTACTCAGTGAAGTTGTTTATTATGTCATTATTTACTATGTCATTATTCATTATGTCAATGTTCATTATGTCATTGTTCATTGTGTCATTGCTCATTATGTCATCTTTCATGGTGTCAACGTTCATGTTATCTTGTAGGATTTTGCTAATATTGGAACAAAGCATCTTCTCGTCGTCAGCGACAAGAGTGTACTTGGTCTAGCAAGCGTCAAACCGGCGTTTGATTCCCTCGAGAAGTACGGCATCAAGTACGACGTCTTTGATAACGTCCGCATAGAGCCAAGCGATGTGAGGTAGGATACTTTTCAATTAATCTGGACTATGATTGATGTATGTCTTGGATATTTATTGTTTGATTTGACTTGTTTTAGCTGCCATTTAGTAGGTATGTGATTAATGAGTATTAAAGAGTGTAATAACTTTAGTAGTATTTAGTAACTTATGATATTTAGTAGTAATTTGAAAATTGTTACACAATTGAATTTTTATAAATTATTCATGATTTGTTGTGACATAATGAAAGCAGGTCATAAATCTACGATTTAATATCTTCCGGAAGGTACATATATCGCTTTTGCGTGGGTCTATAGGACTTGTAGTAATCTTAGATTTGTGATAATAGCAGTAATTAAAAAATTTAGTAATCTACAATATCTATTGTCCCTATGGTGTGAGGAAAATTGAGAGTACTGCCATTGCACAACCCAGTAAAGTTCACGTCAAATACTTACACGTAAGAGGCGACTAAGGAATAGCAGTCTGATCAGAGTTGTAACATGATAGACCGTAGATTATACCATCTGCTCTTTGTTTCTTGCATGATGTTGAGGTTAGCCTGTGCTTGCCACCGCTACTGAATCGAAGAGCAGAAGATTTTCTAAGAGGAAGGGGAAATAACCAATTCCCGGTACGGGTTGGCATCTGCAAGGGCATGCGGAGGACCAAAATGCCACTATAATGAGCCCTTGGGGACATTGCATCTAACCATTCCTGACAAGGAAAAACTGACTTGGATTGTTGGAGATGATGATGGCATTATCTATTAGTAATAATTGTAAAATAAATTGCACTACTGCATTTTATATGTAGTTTGTTGTGGCGTAGTGAGGCAGTAAAATGTATTAGCGAAATTATCAGTGAAATATACTTGTGCATAAATTGGAGTTATGTATTGGTAGGGTTTCAAATAGGCAGTATAAATGAAATACTATGATTTGAAGCGTCATGACGTGGTAGAAAGTTTCCGTTTTGAGTTTCTTTGTTTTGAGTATTTAGCCAACAAATATTTAACATTCGTTACTCTGACATTTATTACAGCAGTTGTATGTTGCTTGATCAGTTTCGGCACAGCAATCGAGTTTGCGAGGAAAGGCAAGTTTGACGGCTACCTTGCGATTGGCGGAGGCTCCGCAATGGATACGTGCAAGATAGCGAACGTCTTTGCCTCAAAGCCGGACGCCCAGTTCTTGGACTATGTGAATGCACCTGTGGGACGTGGCCTACCGATGACTCATAAGCTTCGACCAATGATTGCAAGTTAGCATCTGTCATCATTTTCAGTATTGAAAGATTTCAGTGTAATCTGGTCTTTAATTCAGTAATTTAAATACTTAATGCATTGTAATCTCGGATTTGAATAATATTCACTTTCAATAAGAACTTATATAATCCTAACTCGCTTGCCTTCAAAGATGGATACTGTTGGATGAATTCTCTATAAAGAACTTGATTAATCAAATAGCTTAGTCATCATCATCATCCCCCTTTTTATTGTCTCCTTTTTGCTTTCGGTAGATTTGTGCTGAGCACAGGTATAGACTTCAACTAAGGTCCCTAAAGTCTCATTACGGCTAGATTCTTGATGACTCTAACCCGTACAGAGAACAATAGTATATTGTTGGAATAAATATATGATAATCAATTTATGACTGTTGTGTTACAAAGAGCACCATCAACATTTTGTGTCGATTTTTTCAATGTCAGTGACAATAATACCAAAATCTAGATATATCGTAGTTGGCCAAGTAATTATCAACAACTGAATCAAATTCTTCTCTCGGCTATGTGTAATGACAGTGTTTGAGAAATGAAGTTGGGCTTGATATACTGTATAGCAAATCCTCTGTTTGCTATGATTGTACGTATGATTATAAATGTATGTGTGATTATAAGTGCATGTGTATTTATTCTACTGCAGTTCCTACAACTTCAGGAACTGGGAGTGAAACTACTGCGATGGCTGCCGTTGAAATAGAGGCGCTGAAATTTAAGACTGGTCAGTTCTCTTTCTTCGTTAAATAGTCTTTTAGTGTCGGGTTCATAAACTTAATTTAGCTATACTGCAAACTGGTTTGATAACACTGGAAAAGTAATTCTGGATGCAATTTTGTTGCAGCAATTTAAGCTACTATATCAAAGCTGGTTATCTGTAGGAATAAATTTATATCACATTAGACTGCATTGCTGCGCTTTGGATTGACTGACTGTCGAAATATTAGCATGACGTTTACAGAACTTTCTTACTTTTCTACTGCTTATCATACATTAGTTTGAACTATTCATTTCTATGGAATATAATAGAGGTATTCAATTTTCATCTTAGTTTTTATTTACTTTATGTCTACTGCTATTTCCCCATAACTCTTGAATCACTTAATTTCATTGTAATGATTACAGCTGATTAAGAATGTAAACTTTTGGCAACTTTCTCATCAATGATTCTTTTTGGTGCTAATCTTGTAGAATAAATAAATATACCATTTATCTATTAAACGATTTTAAGTGAAAATGTCAGACTATCCTATTGGTTGATCATCTTTTATTTATTATGTGTCGTGTGTGTTCATTGACTGACGAATCTTATGTTTTATCAAGGAATTGCTGGTCGCACGATGCGTTTCGTCCTCGGCTTGATTGATCCTCTGCATACGCTGACAATGCCTGAAAGAGTTGCAGCAAATACTGGCTTTGACGTCTTCTGGTACATAGTGGTCTTTTTCTCAGCTTATTTTTTTAAAAGTTTGTTCACTATGTTGTGTGTATATCAGTTATATCTTGTCCAATTTGTTCAGATTTTCAGTTGTATGAGCAGATGATATTTAGGAATCTGAACTTTCTATGAAATATGCTAGGTATATGGTGATGACGTGTGAAATGATGTCACCAAGGCTGCAAGCCTCGCTGAGTTGGGCCAAAGATCTACGATAGTAATAGATGTTGCCATTTCTGAACAGATAAGATTAACGTATGAATGTAATATAGTATATAGTATGTATACTGTCAACAATGTAATTGATGGGAAACAAGTTGAACAGGTAGACAAGTTCAAATATCTAGGGTCGGTGACGACTCAAGATGGTGCATGTGTGGCAGCAGTCAAAGAAAGAATAGGAATTGCAAAGGATGCATTTAATAAAAGGAAAGAACTTTTAAAGAAGAGTTTCAGTAGAGGACTGAAAAAGAGGTTGGTTAA
>JAQFYQ010001269.1:0-13714 GCA_034694885.1 Buchholzia appendiculata | reverse complement strand
CGGGCCTGTGACCTTGTCCACGGGCCTGTGACCTTGTCCACGGGCCTGTGACCTTGTCCACGGGCCTGTGACCTTGTAAGGTCGGACATTACACTAGACTCTCTGAATTCATCAACGTGCTCGAGCAAATGGAATAATATTCAGAATTATTTTACTGAATTTATTGATTCCAATCAGTTTTGAAATGCGTAACAGCTATCTAGGTCAAATTTGCAAAACGCTTTTCGCAAATACCGCAGTAAATCTTCGTCGCGGCACCCAATTACCATGGTAAACGAGGAATACTTCAATTACTTATCAATATCACAGTGGTAGTCGTCCCGGTTTAGCACGTTCTACCTTATGTCATTCTCTTGATCTACCGTTGTAACATTTCCTTTGACATGCTCCATGAGTGACAGGACTTTCATCTCTGACATTCCGAGGTGAATTGCTTTCGTCACTGACATCTGTCTCAATCTCCACCTTTGTGTAACTATGGACTGCTGCTAGCATGAGAATGATGTATACATGTATTGATGTTTGTTTCGTAATATTTTTTTTAAATATTTTTTTCTTGAAATATTGTTGGAAACGGTACTGTAGCTCAAAATCTATAAAACAGTAGCACAAGTGCAATACAATAAACTGTCGTCTAACCCAGCGTCGTTATCATCCTCAGTTTGTCGGCCTTGCCAATCCTCAAGCAAGCGGTACTGTACACGTCAGCTACGATCTGATTGAATATCAACTGAATGAGCAGCGCATTCTCCAAAGTCTCCAGTGGAGTGAAGAGCTGGAAAACCACAAAATATCAGCCAATCATGGAAGAGGAATTAAGTGAACATAAATTACCAAGATTAATTGTGGTACAATAGTTATTATTTACAAAGTTAGCACGTGTAGAAGTAAATTGCAATTCTGACAGCAACTCAACATTTAATTGCAATCATTTTTGCAATCAGTATTCAATGGGCACAAATAAATAACAATGAGGACAAAAGTTAGCCAAAATGATCAAGTTATCAAGTTTTGTATTGTATTCTATTCTATTCTATTGTAATGTAAAAGCAGCATGTTCAAAACTGCATGTCAATTCCAAATATATTTAATATTTAATTTCAATAATTTTCACTAGTAGGATTGATACAATACAGCCAGAGGATGATAATTATTAAACCAAAATAGATTAAAACGAACCTCTTTCCGAATCTGCAAAGACCACTCCAGTCTGCTGTTGGCATACGCAAGAAACGGACCGGCCGGCGGAGATAGTAGTTTTGTTTGTGTCGAATAATCCAGGGCGTGTAAGTCTACCACGTGATGACGACTCTCAAACTTGGAATTCTGCTCAGCTGCTCCTTGTTGCTCCATAGTCTTGGTGGTCTTGCTCTGACTGTCGTCCGCCTTGCTTGAGGCGCTTGAGGAACTGGATTTACGCTGTATCTCAGAGTGTTTCGTCTGTGCAGGGCCACTAGAGACAGCAGCTTGTCGTACTAGCTGTGTGGCTTCTTTAGAGTCTACACAATAATTATAATTAGACACAACAGAAGCATTATGGAACATCATCATGCCAACAGCAGGCTGGAGTGGTTTTTACAGATTCAGAAAGAAGCATAATGGTATTATTGGAGCATCATGGTACTATTGAAGCATTACGGTATTATTAAAGAATAGTGATATTAAATATAATAATTATCAGTATTCTTTATACAAAGTTATATGTCAAGTTATATGCCAAATTATAGTATATAGGCCTATGCAAAGTTTGATTGAATTGTATCTGCATAGTGTAATATTATAAGACACCATTATTATCAGTTTATCGAGAGCATATATTCACAATCATGAACTCAACCGTAATCGGATATTTTTTTAAGCAACCATCATAAAAATCAATCATAATTATATAGTCATCGTAATCACCATAACTCAGCCTGAGCGGGTCTCGACGACTTTAAGAGACCTGCCTTGCCAGTCCCAAGCCTGAATAAAGTGAGGAGGGATTTGCCGCAGTCGTTGCACCTACCTGACTGCGGTATACCGAGGCTCATTGCACCTACCCGGCGAGCCTCAACAAGGATGCCATTGCACTTTGGCTCCGCGGCTTGAAGTGAAGCCTAGGCTTCAGAAACTTGCCGACATCCTCCCTGGCAAAGAGTCCGGATGGCCTTCGGCCTATAAACCGGTTGGGAGGAGACAAACCACACACCACACACACACAGGCCTATTATTCCACACCACATAATCGCCTCATAACCTTGAGTACGTGCGCATAAAAACACCTTCATTATTACTAGAATACAATGATGACAAACGTCGGCAGGAACACCAATTGAACTTTGAACTCCGCCTGGGCAGGTTTCCGATACCAATAGTCCACACTCTTGGAGAGACCTGCTGCGCCCAGTCCCAAGACTGGGAAGGAACCGTCTAGTAGAGGTCCTGAAGTGAGGAGGGAAGACGCTGATCATCTTCGATATGAAAAAGCGTCTATAAACCCTCAACAACTTAGTGATGACTGAAGTGGAAGGGATCGTCTAGTCCAAAATCTGATTTGAGGTATATTAGCCGTAGTATTACCAGAATTAGCTAGCTCATGAAGCGAGTGCCATCCAAATATTTGACATTGATGGTGCAGTTTCAGACATGGTCCGATGGAACTCTTCTTTATATAGCTCAATAACTGTGTAATCATATAATCGATGTAATGAATTGAAAGTGCTTTAATTGTGGGTTTGATTTTTTTTGGAGGAACGCCGCGGCCCACTTGCAAAGCTTCCGCGACCCACCTTCGGGTCGCGACCCACAGTTTGAGAACCCCTGGTCTAATAGAGGTCCTGAAGGAGGAGGGGAAGACTCTAATTATCTTCGATATGAAAAAGCGTCCAAGGCATAAACCCCAACAACACAGTGGTGACTGACGTTAATTATACGAATCTAAATTAAGCATTCAAACAAAGAAATTGGCAGAGAGTAGGGAAGTTTTGCTTGGAAGGGTTGGGCTGTGGGCTCGTCATGGGCGCCGGAGCCTATAGTGCAGACACGGCATTTGCCTTGCCAGTTTTCAGTTATGTAGATTTTGCTGTGCCACTTTGTAAGCTTCAATGATTATTTTACAAATGATTTTTGATTGAAAAGAACTTTTATCGTGCCACTTTTAAAAACGTTGCACCGGCGCCTATGGGGCTCGTGGGCGCAAGTTATGCGAGTGTGTGGCTGTTGGTTAGAAAGGACTGTGAAGAACGTGTGAGGGATTCATGAGGGCATAGCGGAATAATTTACAATCCGCATCGTCCATGATCTCAGAGATTTTTGCACCTCGACAATAGAGTAGAGGCCCCATTTACTCGCTCGTCCGAGAATTGCGTCGAGGCGGTCTGTGTCACTGAGTGTCAGACCGGGATAGAAAGCCGCGCCATGCTGGGGAGCAGTAAGACCATTTAGCGACCATGGTTGCTCGGCACACAGTGGATATTTCCTGTGTTTTCATACCGAACCTCTTTAATCTTGAGTGCAGACATGGCAGAGGATGATGCTGTCCAAAGATATGAAATGTGGGCCTCCATGGATAAATCAGAACTGAGGATAACTCCAAGAACAGACATAGTGGTTAAACATTCTACCCCGGAGTAGAAGGAAGGTAGATCGGTTTGCATTTGGACCACCCGTCTCTTGGATCTGAATATGAGCATTGAGCTCCTTGGATTTATTGTGATTTAGCTTGAGGTTGCAGCTAGATGCCCAGCAAGTGACATGATCAAGCGTAATTCTAATTCTCTTGGAGAGAATTAGAATTACTGGCTGGTATGAGAAGGTATCAGTCGTCGACATATTTAAATGGGAAGTTGTTCGGGTTTGTGAGTTGAAGCCCGGACGCGTGCAGAGCATCAAAGCTTCTGAACCAGTGGCAGAATCTTCTTCAACTACTACATTATAAGTGCTATCGTGAAATAAATGGCTATTTTGTAAAATCAGTATTCGCCAGATGGCTACGTGTTCCAAAGGGACAATTTGGCCTAGTTAGTGATCATTGGGCCATTAACGACCAGTTATAAATATAACCCAATCCAAATCAATGATCTATTTATAGGCACCAATCAGAAGCAAACTGGGGCCCGTAGTACCACGACGCCGCCCTGGCGAGTACTGTGTAACTGCATTTTGAAAACTTCTCGTTGCGCCTGTGCCTCGTCACTTTTTGCACACCGATCCACTAGGCCAATAATAATATCCAGGTAGTCGACCGGGGTCCTTACTGTACAGGTAAAGGTCAGGCTTTTTCTTAAATTTTGAACTGGGGGGTGTAAAACATTTCTGGGGGGGGGGTGTAAATTATTATTTTTGACTGAACTGGGGGAGGGGGCTGTTGAGAAAAAACTGGGGTGAAAAAGCCCCCGCTGGGGGTGTGTAGGAAAATCACTGTTAATTTGGTGCATTCCCTGTGCTAGCTGCACAATCCCCATGCTGTCCGGGGTGGAGAGGGCTCGAGGCATGCACGCCAGAAACAACGAGGGATATTTGAACTGGCCTGGCTTTGAATCAGAAACACTTGCAGGCAGTCTATAGCTTCATAAGATAGCGACACAAGGGCTAACCACAAGGTTACTCTACAACTTAAACATAACTTCACATTGTGCATTAGACTACTTATAGGCTAATGGTTTCAAGTTTTCAACTTACTGGTGTAGCGTTTTTTTTACTGAATTCGCTAGAAGGCAGCATTAGAAAAGAAATATAATTCCTGTACAATTGCAGTAAATGATTTGAATGTTCTTTTTACAATTTGACAAATTGTTCCAGGTATTTTTTGCTCTAACCATCGCCTAATGGTATCTCATCTTTGTTGTTGCATACTATTGAAAAATATTAGAAAGGGGTCGTTTAAATATGATGTCACGCATTTTTTCAGCATTTTTGACCCCCCTCCCCCTTGTCACACCTCGCAACCCCGCCCCTAAATAATGACGTCACAAATCTCAACCCCCCCCCCTCTGAGTGAAACAATTTCTGACGAGCGGGGAGGTGGCGATCGATAAAAACAACAAAATTTCCAAAAAGTTCCCAAATTTCTGAAAAAAAAATTCTTCAAAAAATTCTTCCCTCCCCCTTTGTCACAAATTGTCGCACTTCAACGACCCCTCCCCTCCTGCGTGACGTCATATTTGAATGACCCCAAAGTATTTTGATCATGTCCAAAGAATGAACATCATATCAGGGCCGTAGCCAGGATTTCATTTTTTATTGGGGGGGGGTCGAATTTTTTTGCGACCATTTTCAAAATTATTATTTTTGGGGGAGGGGTGGCCTCAAAAACTACCTTTTCTCAAAAATTTCTTCAGAAAAGATTTCTTCAAATTTTTCGGGGGGGGGGGGGTTACCCGTAAACTCACCCCCCTAAATACGGCCCTGCATCACATCGTCCAGGCTGGAGTTGTTGATTCACTCAGCACTGGGCCAATTGATGTTGGCTGGGCGTTATCCAAATGCTTCTAGTCAAAGTTCAGACCAAAATGGATGAGATATAAAGGCTGATATAAAGGCTGAGACAATGCAACAATTTTCTGTGAACATTCAAAAAGAACCTTGAGACCGACTTGCTCGATGTTGTGTATAGCATGTAGGACTTTCTTCGCATGCGCCTCGGAATGTCATGACTGGAGTCATGGCACGCACGGCGCATGTGAAAGGAAATGCTACATACATACATTCAACTTCTCAGGATTGTTCGACACAAACAGCTACCTTTTTCTACTGCTCGATATTGTATATATCAAAACAAGCATGGCCTGCACACTAACTTTCAGGCACCGGAAAGAGACAGAAAAGTACTAAACATTCTTACTTGCAAACAGAAATTTAAGGGCACCAACGATGACGAATAAGTTGTTCTCAGAAGCCCAGTGACGTCGGGCGTTACAATATTTCTCTATGTGCGAGTTTTGACATCAGGATGGGCATTCAGAACTTGTAAAACTCAGCTTCAATAAAAATCCAAAATGAAAAATGAATATGATCTGCAGAATTTAATCACATGCTTTTGGACAATTTACTTCTAATTAGGGAGGAAAACAATTTGCCCAACATAATTTAACTGGCCCTAGCGCTAATTGTGGAATATTCCATGCTGTATGATACTGATGAAGCATAATTATCAGACCTATTTAGACCTGAACGAGAGAAAACTAAATTGAATTGCGTTGAAAAATTCCATTATTCAAGTTTAATCTAGCATTAAAACATGATCGGTACAAATAAGGCAATCGACCGTTCATCAATAGAATAAACAAAACAAGAGTACAGGAATACAAAGACATAAAATTCACAATATGAAACTAAAAATACACAACTACTGTATAATGTCACATGAATTAAATATGCGGATATGATATGCGGAAATCGAATCATGAAACTCATGTCAACAAAACATATATTCGATTAATTAAAAAATCATCAACTAAAGATATGTCATTTAAATCACGTATCTCTAAAACATAGATATGTACAACTTATGGCAAGTTACATACATGATCAAACTGATCGTCAAGGCAATTAACAACTCTACGTATTCGTTATAGAAATCTTCACACAGAATGATATCAATTCATTGTTAGAACTTGATCTTACTCATCTTTGTTCTTGGCAAATTTCACCTTTTCAAATTAATTATCTTTCCCTCCAAATGAATCAACTCACACAATGCCACTATTTAGCAAACACTTCACTGTCTTGTTTCTACAGTAAACAAAAAATCATCTGTTCATTTATCAATGCCACAAACTTTTGTTCTGTCTTCGTGAAGGATAAACATCTCATTTGCAATTTAGTCGATTCAACAACAGTTAAAACTCATTTTGACCGAATTTAACATCTCTCACATTTTACACAGAATCTTCATGATTTATGAATACAACAAGGTAAACCCTTTCATTATCACATCTTAATTACAATCTACAAGATCATCAATTAGGATCTACAATTAAAATAATTATTTCCATTGATCAATTTCATTTCTCACACCGAACTCAACACATGTTTGTAATATGACTACAATTATTTCTCCACCATTATTGCATAACATTTCATGCTATCGAATACATAAATATTAAAGACCTAAACAAATTTGCACTTGAAATAAATCAAAAAATCTAATTATTTGGAAAAATACTATTCACAGTATGGTATACTCAATTATGACATTACTGAGTTTTCATAATAAGCTACACTTATCTTCAGCAAACATGAACTACACTACAAACATGTATCATACTATGTATTAATATAAAACAGACAACAAATAGGATAGACATCAAGATTACGGAATCACCTACAGATTTACAGTCTCTACTTATTTACAATAGCAACAGTTCTTTAGCACCATGAAGCAAATCATCAGCAGAAAGGATAACTCAAACAACTGGCACATGTAACCAAGGACCTAAATCAAAGGACTTAAATCAAGGACCTAAATCAAAGGACTTTAATCAAGGACCTAAATCAAAGGACTTTAATCAAGGACCTAAATCAAAAGACTTGAATCAAGGACCTAAATCAAAGGACTAAAATCAAAGGTCTTTACCATTACCACAGCAGACCGGTGGAATCACAGAGCTGACCTACATAATAATTGAATCCGACTACATAATGTAGACCTACAGAGGACCAAGTTGTATTTCATAGAAAGAACTGCGGGCACAAATGACAAGTCCATCAAGCTTTAGCCACACATCATACATAACTTTACTGCTGAATATTAAATACGCTTTCAATCCTTTCATCATCATCTTCTCTTTGAGAGTCAAATAAAAAATAAAGCATATCAAAATAATGATAAAAGTGTCAAAATCAAAACGCTCACTATCCAAATGCTAATTCACTGGTGAAGGCAATCTATCCCAACAACAAAACAAAGAATATTAAAATACACTTATTAAAAAATTGAAGCGTGCATCATGGACAAAACTAGACCGAATAGTCCACATTTCAACAGTGTTCAGGCTCTATAAGGCCACAATGTTCTTTACATGATAGACCTCAACATACACTGTTGATACATACAACTTTATTGCAGGCAGTATCAACACACATCTGGTTAACAGTAACAATTAAAACACAATACATTACAAAGCTGATATGTTGTTCATTCCCTGCTGCACAAATTCCTCAGATACCTTCATAAGAAAAAAAGCAGACAACATTTTACAGAAAAAAACTGAAACACTTGTAGTAACCGGAATTGTTTACAGTGAAGCTAGAAGAACACTCACAAGCACAGGCACAGAGAGAGAGACACACAGACAGACAAGCTGACACCCAGCTGACGATCCAGTTTAAACTGGATATTATTTACATGAAGTAGAGGAGAGGATTAAAACATAAATAAATAACAGTGAATGTCAGCAGAAATCATTTGACAATACTGTTCTGATCTGTCTAACTCAGGTTACAAAACAAACGTCACTCAGCCCTGCCTAGGCGCAAAAAACACACCCATATAAATACAACTAGTAGAAAAATAAATCATTCTTGTTCATACACTCATTATTGCAAAACGGCGCTCGTTGGTCCCATACTAGAATATAATGTATTGAATGTTTTTTTTTATTCGACTACATAAAAATGAAAAAAAAACCATTTACTTAAAACAAAACATCAAAACCATGTAAACCACCTTGTGGACGACAGATGTATAAATAAAATCAGGGTTTAGAACAAGCTTCAGTGAAAGTACAACATAGGCTAGTCAAAATGTCTTTCAATACCAGAACCGACTCACAACGGAACCAATTATCTACTGACCAAGCACTTCATTTTACATCATTAAATGTGATTCTTAAATACTTCATACACATATGAAAACAACTAAACAGTGCTAAACTGCCAATAAAATAAAATACATTTAAACTTCATTTGAATCTGATAATATGGGGGGATATTTAAATGACATCAAAAGAGGTGATGAAAATAATCAACTCGCTATTTGTTTCTACACCATTTTAAAAACTAATTTGCTCATTAAAAGTGCTCACTGTTTAATATAAACCCAACAATATTGAAAAAAATAACAATAATAGTTACAGAAATCACCCGGGATACAGTTTAAAGCTTCAATCAGATCTAGATAAACAAAACAAGTAGTTAAATCAAGCCAACCCAAACTTGAATCACATCAGATTCTCTCTGTATGATACCGTAACTCCCCCATGATAAATATTACACATAAATGGCCCCATACTAGCAGTGCTGCGGTTGTACCACATGCCCTTAACGCGCGTGTGCCTCCTCTGCAGGAGTTATTGCACAAAAGTTTGTCACATGTTCATGTGCTAAACTGAGCACAAGCACACGTTACTCTACCAACAAAGACCTTGTTAAACGACACAGCAGCTGTACGCGGCGCCATGTAATCGAGACACTGCAGCCATACATACCATGATTGAATGGGAATATATTCATGAATGAACTGATTGGAATGAGTACAGTATACAAACACCACCACTGACAAACACATAAACATAGCCGGTAAGAATTACACTTATTTTGTAGAGTAGGGAGCAAATACAATAAAGAGTACAAATCATTTACCATATAATTCTGCAAAACTACCGATTACAAACCAGTATTTTATACCTTATACTCAAGTGGTAAGAACAATGTAGAACGTATTATATTACATAAAAGTGCACACAATTTTATGGCACATCCAATAATAAAAAATTCTGATGTATGAAAAGAATTTTACTGCACAGTTTCCAATCCATTAATTTACTATTTGAAATAATTACAAGGTCAATGTAAGACGCTTAATTTCTCACATCTAGTTCCATCTACAAGTCAACTGTCAACTATAAAGTCAGAATGATAAACAACAACAAAAACAGGCAAATAATGTCGAAATTGGGGGCTCAGTGAGAAAGCTTTCTCTAAAGAGAAAGGATACCTCTAAAACATGTCTAAACAAATTTTTATCTAAACAAATTTTTATCACTAGTTATGCAATGGTGCAGCCAGACAATGAACGAACACTTTGGAGCTCAACACCAAGCAACACTAGTACCAGTTCAACCTTTTGTTTACATGAAAAACTAGAGTATTAATTAATCCTGATCTGAAAGCTGATCCAGACATTGCATTCCTTGTGTAAACTGATCTAAAGCTGCTAGCACAAGCGCTGATATAATTCAGTACAAACAGAAGCATTAACCAATCACAACTCTCGATTTGTCTGTCTAAGAATCTAATTATACAAGACTGGATAAAAAATTGCAAATTTCACTAAATTTAAAGACTAAAGGAGAATTTAAAAATTGTCTACAATGATCACACAATGGCACATGATAATGTAGCAAATAAAACAATATGTTTTATACAGTTGCAAATGCCAGCAGAAATGATTAAACCATCAAGTGTAATATAAAAATTTAAGGCAATAAACGTTAATGGAAAAACTAAGACAGAAGTTTAAACTAATAGGATAGAGCAATAATAATGGCTTGACAAGGAACACAAGTTTAACAACGACTTAATTGCACAAGGACTCGAGAAAACAGAAATCAAGATCTCTTAAAATCTGTTCCAAACTTGCACTATTCTAAACAACATTCAGAATCATATATATGGCAGAGCAGGAAGAAAAAAACATGCATGCAAAACTCCAGGTTTTTTCTACCTATGAACTGAAAGTATCCTAGTGGATAAGTAGCATAGTGTGGGCAAATAAAAGCAATAAAACAGAGACCTCTACACGTTCATTCACTCATGAGTTTTCACTGACAGATTAACAAGGAAATAGTGCCCATGTTTGAAGTGTTAAAAGAAGTTAAGATGTGAGAAATGTGTTTTACGATATAGTAATGCAGACTAAAGTCTACGTAAAAAGTATACAACAAATTTTGAAAAATATAACAAAAAGAAATAGCATTGGACTGCCTGTCTGCATAATCCTTACTTAGCAATGCGTACAGACAAATAAAGCAGTTGAAGGATCTAATCCTTCATGCAGCTGTCTAATATTGGTTGCACAACATCAAGGGCATGTAAATCACTTAACAAGCACGCATGACTTAATATCTGCAAAGAATTCATAATTCAAATTCATCAAATCCAAGTCAATGATCATTCATCAATCCAATGTCAATGACAGACTTTGTATAATGACATGCCCTAAAACATTTACTACAGGCAGAATAATTAACCTGCCAGGATATAACGTTTACCTGTGGCTACAATTACTGGCACCACCTCAAACTTAGAGGCCAACGTTGGTGCGCTTGTGTAGTAGTCTCCCATGTTTACTATGATTAAACAATGTACCGCGGCCGCACAAACAAGGACATCTTCACAATACAAGGTTCAACAAGATTTATATCTTCCTAGCCTTAAATATATAGCACAATTACAATATCTCTGTATTGATAATACTCATCTTGATATTTCATCCTTAATTCAACACTACAAACTATAACCTCAACCGAAATGTAAACTACATATCTGCTTGTGATTTGGGATAGGTCTAAAAATAAGATTGGAATATCTGATTACAGTTTGTGTGGTAGGATTGGGTGAATTTCTGATTACAGTTTGGGTGAATTTTTGATTACAGCTTGGGTAATAGGATTAGGTGAATTCCATCACATCACATAAAAAATGAACTTGAAGTAAATTATAATTTCATGATTCTTCAGCAAGGCGGTATCATCAAAAGTTAAACATTGAAATAAAATGCACATATAGCCGTGCAGATAATAATCTGTATTATATTCTACCTAATCACACCAACAGCAATCAGTGCGTTTACTAGAGCTGATTTATAACTAAAGCAATCTTATTTACAGTATAATAAATACATAATAATTTGTGAAATAATTAGATATGAAAAGTTTTAACGATCAACATAATAATAATACTGATAATAAATTAATAACTCGAGCAATGCTGCAATATAATCAATTCAACATAATGAATCTCTTGATAACATTGCTGTATTAACTCCAAAATGATCGTGATATTCTAAATTTAAAAGCAGGCAGGGCACGGCATGTACAAAACTGTTTCACATCGTCTCTGACCAATCAACTTAACCTAACAAAATAATCAATAAAACTCAGAACAACAACATTATGACAAATTATTCACTTACGAACTACCACTATCCGACTGAAGCCTGCTCGATCGCATCCACAAACTAAAGCTCTTCCTCATCAAAGTTTCTCCGCCTCGAACGTATTCAAGTAAAACCTCAATTCAACATCAATAAAACAACTGACTTCACGAAGGCTACGGAATACAAGGCATCTTTGACAAACAACTCAAGTATTTCTTGTTATTATTGTATAAAGAATAACCACGTCCGCCTTCTGTAGGCATCATAACAACGATAGCTGCACAATAGAAGGATTATAACTTAGATATGTTGCAACAGTCTGTTGGTCATCCAAGGCAAAGTTAAAAATCCATGTCACTTACTCATATCGATCATCCAATAGCAGTTGAGTTAACAAATATCCAACTATCCAATCATAGTTGAGTTCAGATTATATCCAATGTAATCGTAATATTCCGATGCCATTGTGATGCAAATTCGTCCCAAATCTGTAACAAATGTCAACAGTGTTCCGAATTGAGTGGTCAGTCAGTAATTTGATTATAAATAAGAAATTATAGAGCAAGTACAGAAAGGTTAAACATACAACTCACTCGCGGTATTCATTTCTTTGTGTTTGCGAGTCTATTTAACAGCAATATCACGAGGTATAAAAACAACAAAAACATTGCAACATGTAATGAAACATTAATTAATGTCACAGATCTAGTTAGAAAAGGATGGCATAGGTGTGTTGCTTCATTGTTTGTGGAGAAGTTGTTCAAGGGATCTCGAGGTAACATTTTAAGCACATTCTGCATTAGGCTGTGGGGGCATAGTTTATTATCCTGGCGACATTATCTCGACTTGATAATCAATTGCAACTTGTAAATCACAAATAAATATTAACGGTACACCGTTCTAGTCAAATCCTGACGGACATTGAAAAATTGACATCTGTCAGAATTTACAACTCAGAAACCAGTTATACATTATATTGTCAAGTACATGTGACCGGGGAACAAGTAGGCCTACAAGTACTTGGGTTGCAAGTACAAGTATGTGGATCATAAGCACTTAATCTTCAATTACAAGTACTTAATCTTCAAGCACAAGTACTTGGTCCTCAAGTACAAGTAATTTACCTTCAAATGCAAGTACTTAACCTTCAAATTCAATTACTTAACCTTCAAGTACAAGTACAAGTGGAAGTACATTGTCAAGTACTTGACACTCAAATACATGTACAATCACTTGACCTTCAATTACAAGAAGTACTCGACCTTCACGTACAAGTACTTGACTCTAAATTTACAAGTACAAATATTTTTAAATTGTACTAGAGTACAACTACTACAAGTCTGCAAAGAAGCAATGAGATAAAAACTGAGCAATAAAGGGTTATAACAGACCGGTTATAATCCCCACACTCTACACTAGACAACATGTACAAGATTGAAATTTAACTAATTCTGCCGTGAAAACCTCATATTAAGCGTATGCTAATAAAGCGATAATTTAACCAGTGATGTAGTCAAGGCATTTTTCTCAAGGCCAAGGCATTCACTTTCAAGGCCAAGGCAAGGCATTTGGAAAATTGGTCAAGGCAAGGCAAGGCAAGGCAGTAAAGTGCCGCAAGGCAGCATCAAGGCA